>OY747135.1:79841191-79932024 GCA_963556465.1 Berberis vulgaris
TTTTCAGACATTTTGTTAATCTCAGAGTAATGCGAAACAGAAAGAAAAAAAAATTGGATCTTTACTCGTTAGAGATATATTGCTCTGATACCATAGAGAGAAAAGAGATTTGAATGGATTACTTGTATTCATGCTTTGAGACCTATATATACACGATTTACAAGATGAAAATAACTAATTACATGAAGTAACTGCTCCTGAGGAATAACTAATTACATGAAGTAACTGCTCCTGAGGATTATTAAGTAACTGCTCCTGAGGACTCGATCTGGGAGACTTTCCTATTACTCACCCCTTTCTCATTGCATCACCATCTCGCAACACTCCCATCTCCCAATTTAGCCATTCGTCTCTCACGCAACAACCCATCTACCACTATTTTGTAGCTCCCTCTGCATTGATTCAGACAATTTGTCCATCACGCAGTCATCTCTTCTCCGATTTAGCTCTTCATCCCTGATTCACCATTATCATTCCATCGTAACACAACCTTTTTCTTTTTCGATTCAACTAGTGACTATCACCTCAGAGTCTGCTTTTTTTTTTTTCCATCGCTCTCGCAAGGGATTCCACATGGATAGGTTCCCCACTTGCGGAGGCCTCTACTAGGGTAAAAAAAATTTGGCCCTCACATAGGCTCTAGAGAGTAGAGAACCCATCCTCGCGGATGAGAACAAAAAAAGGAGAAGAAGAAGGCGATGGCGGGCTGGCCGACAGTGATGGGGGTGGCGTGGTGGTGATGCTTGATGGAGAGGAGATGGTGAAGAAGAGGGTTCGTTCTCCATTTGGGGTGTATCATTTGCAGATAACCTGATTGAATTTTTTGATTGGTGTTTGTAAGAAAGTGATGAGAAATAGGGGTGGGCAAGAAAACCAGTCTTGACCCACTCCGGTATGGTCCCAAACTGGTTCAGACCGTGTACAACAAATTTGCCCCTCGCACACCCTCATGCGAATGGAGATCCCCCACGCGCATAGGTCTCCACGAGGATGGATTCTCCACTCGCTAGAGCTTGTGTGAGGGCCAACTTATTTTGCCCTCGCAGAAAGCGATGGAGGAAAAAAGAATGAGGAAGATAGGAGAAGAAGAAGAAGAGATGAAGAGAAGAAGGAAGCCGGGTGATCGGGCGTGGTGTGTTGGTGTCGTGACATGATGATGATGCTTGATGGAGAAGAGAGGATGACGAAGAGGGTTCGTTTTCCATTTGGGGTGTATCATTTGCAGATAACCTTCTTGAATTTCTTGATTGGAATTTGTAAGAAAGTGAGAAATATGACTGGGCAAGAAAACCAGTCCCGACCGAGTCTAGTTATACCCTTTTTATAGCGATCCTGGTCCCGGACATGTTCCAACCGACCCGAAATTGATTTTCACAAATGTAGTCCCGGACCGTTTCAGTTTGTCCTGGTTACCGTAGTAATTCCAAACCAAAGTCCAAGCCCAACTATTAGCAAAACCAAACAAAGCAAAGCCCAACCCCATTTCCCATTTTGCAAAGCAAACCCTTATCCCTAGGTTCTCAACCTGATTAACACTTTGTAAGCTACATTACATTGCTACCTTTTCCCCAAAATAAAATCCCATCGAATTTCTCAAATCCCCATTTGGGGTTTGTTTTTCTCAACGATTTCACTTTTCTTTCTTTCATTTTGTTAAATTGTTAGGTTTTCAGGATTTTACTTTACTGTTTCTTTCAGCATGATGGTGTTTGTTTACGGATTATGCCATTTTAGAGTTAGGTTCTGCATGGTACGATGTTTATGCATTTTGAGCTTTTAGGGTTTATGCATAATGTTAGTGTCTAGGGATTTTTTTTTTTAAAGATTTTCTTTGTTTAAATGTGAAGACCATTTGTATTTTCGTTCAGGGCATATTTTCAGGTACACTAGCATGGATGAAGAAGATGAAGATCGACATTTTCCATGGTTGATTTTGGATTTTACCATCGAACAATACTCCTCTGTGTTTTCTTTGTACTATTGGATCAGGTAATATTATAATATTATCAGCCTTTTTCTTCTTACTATTTATTATTTGCTTCTTATTTATAATATTATTTGCTGATTAAATTGTTCAGGTCGTCAAAAATAAAATTGACGAGCAACAGGTGGTCGAAAATAAAATTGATGAAAAAAGGATAATGGCAAATTGCTCAAGTGGGCTGTTGGGCGTAATAGTAAGAAACACCTTATCGAAAATACCTGTAGATCCGCTTATCTCTCTAAAAATTCAGAGAGACTTGTCGGAAATCGCTGACCAAGAAAGAAATGGGAAAGGAAACACAGAAGTAAGAATCGTATATTTTTCCCTTTTTAAAAAGACAGACACGAAGAGAGGCTGAAAATTTTAAGACAGACACGAAGAGAGAGGTTGAAATGGGAAAGTAACGTATATTTTTCCTTTTTTAAGACATTTAAAGACAGACACGAAGAGAGACGACAACCACTCTTGTTTTCGAAGATGGATCCCGGAAAAAAAGAAATTATTCTCAAATTGAGAGAGAAGATAATTTAGCTAGAAGGAAAGCTCCAAACTGTCACCGAAAACATTAAGAAGACCGAAAACCTCAAGCAAGACTTAAAGAGGCATTGAAGCTGTGGGGAGTAGCTGACAATAGGACATATTTGTTGATTTTGGATTTGATGTGGTACCCGTAGTTTGAAGAAGACGATATAAATATCGTCGGGGATGCGAAGAGACGAAGGAGATGCGTTAAGAAGAAATTGTAATAATAACAAAGGGGTTTGAGGAATAAAATTGTTTATTTGATTGCTTGGAAAAGATGTCCCTTACATGTTGATATCTCTCTCTATTTATACTACTCAAAGCTAAATAACCAACTTTGACAAGGAGTTGGAAAAGAAAGAAAAATTAGAAATCCTACGTACGGTCAAAGACCAAAAAGAAAATCATACGTTTAATAAAATAGGAGTTCCTATTTTGTCGAACTTCCTAAAACTGTTGAGTTGATAAAATAGGAGTTCCTATTTTTTTGAACTTCCTAAAACTGTTGATGTGATAAAATAGGAGTTCCTATTTTGTCATACTTCCTAAAACTGGATTTCCTAAAACTGTTGATGTGATAAAATAGGAGTTCCTATTTTTTCATAATTCCTAAAACTGGATTTCCTAAAACTGTTGATGTCCTGCATCAGGCTCCCCTTCTTTAGAAAAACTCGTCCTCGAGTTGTCATCACCTACCATGGCCTCAGTATCGTCATGAAACGTAAAAATTTCTTGAACATTGAAGATGTTGGAGATATGCCATTCAGCAGGAAGATCAATGACATATGCATTGTCATTTATTTTCTTCAAAATCTGGAAAGGGCCATATTTCTTCATCTTTGTCTTGTTGTAAGTTCCCACGGGAAATCGTTCTTTGCGAAGATGAATCATGACTAACTCTCCCTCTTTGAATTCTTTAAAACGCCTATGTTTATCGGCATCTTCTTTGTACCTGGCATTAGACTCTGCAAGCTTTGATTTTACCTCATGATGGATTTGAGAAGCTTTATCCACCATATTGTCTGCCTTGGCATGAGAATCCCGAAGCTTTGGAAGTACTATGAGATCAAGAACATGATGGGGCACCTTAGAATAGACAATTTCAAAAGGCGTCTTAGCAGTAGAGCGATTCACTTAAGTATTGAAAGCAAATTCCATATGTGGAAGAAGAATATCCCATTGTTTTTCTTTGTCGCCGATCTTTGCTCTAATCAAATTTCCTAAAGAACGATTCACAACCTCTGTTTGTCCATCGGTTTGAGGATGACAAGTAGTGCTAAACTGTAATGTAGTCCCCAAACGCATCCAAAGCGATTTCCAAAAGTAACTCAAAAATTTTGTATTTCTGTCAGTAGTTATTGACTTGGGAACACCATGTAAACGAACCACTTCTTTGAAAAACAAGTATGCGATATTGGAAGCATCTGTGGTCTTTTTACAAGCCACAAAATGTGCCATCTTGGAATAACGATCAACCACAACCATAATTGAATCATTACCTCTTTGAGTACGAGGTAAGCCTAACACAAAATCCATGCTAACATCAACCCAAGGTGCATCTGGAACTGGTAGGGGAGTATAGAGACCGGTATTCTGAATAGTTCCTTTAGATCTTTGGCAAACCATACACCTTTGGACAAATCTTTGAACATCACGCTTCAAAGAAGGCCAAAAATATCTTTCTTCCATAAGAGCAATTGTTTTATCACGTCCAAAGTGTCCTCCAAGGCCTCCCCCATGTAATTCACGAATAAGATGTAGACGTAAAGAACCGTGGGGAATGCAAAGACGATTACCTTTGAAAAGAAAACCATCTTGAATTAAGAAGTCATCTGTACCATGCGAAAGAGAACGACATTTTTCCCACATAGTCTTGAAATCGTCATCTTCACCATAAAGATCCTTCAGATAATCAAAGGCCAAACTCTCATTCCGAATAGTCACAAGTAGATGAGCACGTCTACTTAAAGCATCAGCAACTTGATTCAACTTTCCACTCTTATGCCGAACCGAAAAAGGATACTTGTTGATGGTCGATAACCAACGATCATGCATTCTGTTTACCTTGGCTGAAGTAGTCAAGAATTTCAAAGCGTGATTGTCAGTGTTAACGATGAATTCTCGATGAACAAGATAAGTATGCCACTGTTTTAGAGCTTGCACAAGAGCAATTAATTCTAATTCATAAGTAGACCACTTCTTCCTAGCATCAGAATTTTTCTCACTATAATAAGCAACCGGATGACCCCCTTGAGATAAAACCGCACCAATACCGATAATCGAAGCGTCACAATCGACTTCAAATGGCTTATCAAAATCCGGCATAGCAAGAACTGGAGTACGACACAATTTTTCTTTAAGAGCATTGAAACTCTTATCCGCCTCTTCTGTCCATTCAAACTTTTCTCGTTTCAAACAATCGGTAAGACCGGCAGCAATTGAACTAAAATTCCGAACAAAACGCCTGTAGAAAGATGCCAACCCATGTAAACTTCGAACATCACGAATGCATGTAGGTGTAGGCCAATCTGCAATGGCATTCACCTTAGAATCATCCACTAAAATTCCGATGTCCGAGACAATATACCCTAAGAAGAGGACTTTATTTGAGAAAAAGGTGCACTTCTTCAAATTCACAAAGAGAGCATTATCGGCAAGGACTTGGAACACCTTAGAAAGTTGTGAGAGATGTTCGTCTTCGCTGCGACTATAGATCAAGATATCATCAAAATACACAATAACAAATTTACCAAGGAAAGGTTGTAGAACCTGATACATGAGTCGCATAAAGGTGCTAGGAGCATTAGATAATCCGAATGGCATAACAAGCCACTCATATAATCCTTCCTTTGTTTTGAAAGCTGTCTTCCATTCATCCCCTTCACGAATACGGATTTGATGATATCCACTACGTAAATCAAGTTTAGTGAAAATTTTAGAACCAGTAAGCATATCGATCATCTCATCTATCCGTGGAATCGGAAATCTATACGGGATGGTAATTCTGTTCAAAGCGCGACAATCAATACACATTCTCCATCCACCATCCTTCTTTTCGACCAAAAACGCTGGACTAGCACAAGGACTTTTGCTATATCGAATCAAACCTTTAGCCAACAAATCTTCTACCTGGCCTTGCAAAATATCATGTTCTTTCGGACTCAACCGGTAGTGTGCGTGATTTGGTAATGAAGCTCCCGGTATGAAATCGATTTGATGTTGAAGGTCACGTAAAGGAGGCAAAGTAGCAGGCAATTCATCAGGAAATAAAGCACCGAATTGATTTAATAAGGGTTGTACCTGCGGAGGAACTTCTACTAGAGGTTTGTTGTCTTCATGAGAACTCAATGTGTGGACTGTATGTAATTGATGAGCAATAGTAGCCACCAAAGCACCTGTGTGTCCGTCACTATGCTCTTTCACAACCGAGGAAGACTTGGAAGGATGTAGAACCTTTCGTTTCCCATCCTTGTAAAAAGTGTAAGTATTCTCATAGCAATTGTGAACTGCACGAACATCATACTGCCAAGGGCGACCAAGAAGAAGATGTGTAGCACTCATGTTGATTACATCACAAAGCACCGTATCCTCAAAATTTGGAAAAGAGAATTTCACCATACATTGATGAGTAATTTGCTGAGATGAAGAACTATTAACCCAACCAACTTGATAAGGACGAGGATGCGGTGTCACCGGCAAATCTAACCCTTGCGCCACATTGGACGCAATGTAATTGTCAACACTTCCACTATCCATAATCATATCACACACCTTCCCTCCTATCAAACACTTTGACCGAAAGATACTATGGCGTTGTGAAAAGCACGGTTCGGTAAGTAACAAAGGACGTATCATACCCATAAAGTGATCACCATAAGCTTCGAAAACATCATCGGTGTCGTTACGTGCACTGTCATCTTCATACGGTCCTTCTTCGTCAACGTGAGGTTCATCACTAATAAGGCCATTAAACCTGCGGCAGTCACTGGATGTATGACCGAATTGCTGACACTTGTTGCACTTATCTCCACGAAACTTCGAATACTCCCCTAGCGTATGTCGTTGTGGAACAGGTTGAGTTCTAGATGGAAATCGAACATTGGACTGTTTGTGTGGGTTAGGGGGAAAAAATGGGGTTGTGTTCTTGTCTTGAGGAGTGGGGAGTATAGGTGTATTTTGTTTGGGGAGAGGAGATTGGGATCGAGTAAAATTGGGACTTTCTTGTTGTGGAAAAGGAGAATTGTGAAATTCTGCATGAGAAGCAGAATTGGAATAATATGGATTATAAGATGATGGCCTTTGATAGGTGTTGGAGTAATTAGAATTGGATGGTCGGTAATTGGTTGGGGTTCGAGTTGATTGTCGGAATGGTGGAGCACTAGAAGAATGCGTGACCCTACGTTCGATAGTCAAAGCTTGTTGAATAGCCTCAACCATTGTATAGACTGATTGTGTCATCCCATATTGAATTAACCGATTCAAACCTTCGGTAAATCGAGATACCAACTGCTCCTCTGATTCATGAAGTTGATTTCTAGCCACCAAATTGTAAAATTCTGAGACATAATCTTCAACCGAATTTGCTCCTTGCTGGCAATTCTGAAGTTTGACAAAAAGTTGTTGTTTAAAATCCCGTGGTAAAAACTTCTCGCGAATCAATTTCCTCATTCTCTCCCAAGTACGAATTGGTGGTTTACCACTTTTTGAACGATCTTCACATAGTTTTTCCCACCAGGCGGCTGCTCCTCCCTTGAGCTTGTAAGCAACAAGTTTCACCTTAGAATGATCCGGAACTTCCATAAATTGGAAGAAAGCTTCGACCTCATAGAACCAATCCAATAACTCTTCAATTTTGAAATTCCCGGTGAAATTCGGAATATCCGCTTTTAACTTGTATTCCGGTAGAGCACCGTACGGACTCTGTCCCGATCTGAGACGTCTATCATCCGTCCATCGCTTTTCCTGTTCATCCTCGATTGAATCATCATCTTCACTATCGATCTGAAAAACCGAAGTCTTCCTTTTCGGCAAGCCGATAAAACTTTCATGTTGATGTTTGGTACCGAACTCCTTCATGATTTCTTTCGGAATATCGTTATTGTGCTCGAAAGAATTCTTGTCATGTCGCCGGATGGAAGTTGCAGAATCGATTTTACCGTCATCAGTTAACGGCGCTTTTCTTTCACGTTGATGAACAAACACCTTGTCTTCCATATTGAGAAGCTTCAGAAGCAATGCTAGCTGATTTTGAATACCATTGAGGTCGGCTTGTAACGGTGCAATTTTGGTATCCATTGACACCGTCAAATCTTCCGAAAGTTTTGCATCTATGGTTTCCATAGTGATTTCTTCCATTGTTGGTTGAGGTGGAGATGGGTGGATGGTTTTTTTTTTTTTTTTTTTTTTTTTTTTTTGGAACGGTGTGTTGCGGAAGCGGAGAAAAATCGATTTCGAGGTAAGAACCTCAAAATTCACTGGCTCTGATACCAATTGATGTGGTACCCGTAGTTTGAAGAAGACGATATAAATATCGTCGGGGATGCGAAGAGACGAAGGAGATGCGTTAAGAAGAAATTGTAATAATAACAAAGGGGTTTGAGGAATAAAATTGTTTATTTGATTGCTTGGAAAAGATGTCCCTTACATGTTGATATCCCTCTCTATTTATACTACTCAAAGCTGAATAACCAACTTTGACAAGGAGTTGGAAAAGAAAGAAAAATTAGAAATCCTACGTACGGTCAAAGACCAAAAAGAAAATCATAC
Source organism: Berberis vulgaris (assembly GCA_963556465.1). Classification (NCBI taxonomy): domain Eukaryota; kingdom Viridiplantae; phylum Streptophyta; class Magnoliopsida; order Ranunculales; family Berberidaceae; genus Berberis; species Berberis vulgaris. The sequence continues at coordinate 79,849,464 of OY747135.1, forward strand.
GTTTAATAAAATAGGAGTTCCCATTTTGTCGAACTTCCTAAAACTGTTGAGTTGATAAAATAGGAGTTCCTATTTTTTTGAACTTCCTAAAACTGTTGATGTGATAAAATAGGAGTTCCTATTTTGTCATACTTCCTAAAACTGGATTTCCTAAAACTGTTGATGTGATAAAATAGGAGTTCCTATTTTTTCATAATTCCTAAAACTGGATTTCCTAAAACTGTTGATGTCCTGCATCAGGATTGTTTCTTCACTGATTCTAGGGAGCGATGGAGGGGCGAGGAGGCCCTCCACCATCCATCATCCTCGAGATGCGCATCTTGAGGGCGATGGTGGTGGGCCTCCCTTGCCCCTCCCTCGCTCCCTAGACTTACTCTTGTTTCTTTGTGCCATTGAACTGTGGGTTAATCCCTTCTTGTATAAAATTGTACTATCTTCATGTTTTCTTTGTACCATTGAACTGGGTTAATCCCTTCTTGTATAAAATGTTAAAATGTTGATATTGATAGGTTTGGTAGAATTTCCATTTGTTAGCAATTTTAAAAACAATTATGCAAATATGAAAAAAAATGCTAAAAAAGGCTCCATAGATTGTTTTCGCTGCACTAATAGTTCTAAAGCTGGACAAACAAAACCTCCCACATTATTTTATTAGTTGTTTTGAACCATGGGATTTCTTACAAAGGGCGGCAGAGGGCCCAATATGTGAAAACCTCTGCAATGATCCTACTAGCACATTGGTCGCCCTGCTTGTACAATGCTAAGATGATTGTGGATTCGTAGTCGTACATTGATTGTGGATTCGTAGTCGTGTAATACTGATGATTGTGAATTCGTAGTCGTAAAATGTAGGGGTGGGCAATGTTGGTTCGGTTCGGTTTTGAGCCCCAAATCGATTTCATTCGGTTTGTCCAAAACCCAAACCGAAATCGAATTTTGTATTTGTAAACCGATGAATTCGGTTGAACCAAATTTCGGATCGGTTTGGTTCGGTTGGACCGAAATTTCAGGTTCAAGCATTTGAAAGACTTTCATTAAAACATGTCCAATTTTTTTACAGGCCCAATTTTTTTACAGACACAATTTTTAGCCCAAAATTGAAAACTTTGAGAGAATGGGGTGATTCAGTGCAACAGGGTGTACTGTAGTGCATTTGTTGCAGTAATCAGGTATTGACACCTACCTGTTATTTAGTTATTTATATATATCTAATTAATCGGTTGGTTCGGTTATAAATCGGTTGGTTCACAACCGTAAACCGATTTCGAACCGTTTATAATCGATTCGGTTCGGTTTAAATTATTTTCTTTCTACTCATATTTCGGTTCGATTACCAAACCGAATTTGAAAACCGGTTCGATCGGTTAACCGAATTTAAATAAGTTTTTGCCCACCCCTAGTAAAATGATTGTGGATTCGTAGTCGTACAATACTTTTGTCACAATTCTTCTACCTTGAATTTACACTAAATTGATGGGAAAATGATTGTGAGTAAAAACATCTAAGATGGTGGATTCAAATTACCTCCTAACAAGCTCATGCCTTTGGTTCAAGAGACCCATTGAAAATTCTCCAATAATCGCCCATGATCTATGAATCAAGTCTCTGATCGAGTCAAGAGAAAGCCTGATGCTTGAAAACTCCATATTTCTCACTCAAAACTACAGTGAATGATAATGCCCTCCAATCATCCCTCGCCTTATAGCCTTAACATTCTCCACACTCTACCTTCCATTAGCTAAATTTTTTTTTTTTTGTAAAAAATATTCTCTTCACTCGTTTGATTTTATTGACCCTTAAATATATGGTGTCATCTAGGGTGGACATCCCATCCCGCGATCTCGAACTCATCTCGTCTCGTCCCAATTTTTTTGGGATCTTTTAGGATTGATCAAACTCATTCCGACCCCGTTCCGTCCCTATTCATAATGAGATGGGATCGGGATGAAGATTTTCAATCTCGTCCCGTCCCGAACTTAATTATTTAATATTTATTATTATTTATTTAAATCAAACTACTATTCTAAAAAAAATTTAGGATGTGTAGAAATTAAATTAAAACATTTATTGTTTGAAAACTTATTTGATTTGATACTCTTTGTTTATATAGAAACTTCAGTTTGAATATTTTAAGTCAAATAAGACCCATGAAAATTTATGTTTTTCACATTTTAGATTGATTATATGACAATTATTCTTGTAGAAAATAAAGGCAAATGGGGGTTTAGTTTTGCACTATGAGTTATGAAGTTATAAATTTGGTCAATGAGCAATATTTTTCATTTTTTAGCTTATATTAAGACAATTTGAGAACTTATATCATTTATACAATATACAATTAGGACCAATGTGAGATGATATATTTTTTATGACATTTTATATTGTTATGATGAAAATTATATGCATATATATTATGCATTATTGGTGTGTAACCAATATGGGATGCAATTTTTTTTGTTATTCTTCATTGGAAGACTATGTAGTACATGCTCGTCCCGTCCCGAATCCATTTAGGATGGGACGAGGTTGGGATGAGGTCTATCCCGTACCGATCCCAATTGAACGGGATGGGATAAAGATGATGTCCATCTCGTCCCGTGCCCACCCCTAGCGTCACCTATGAAATTAAGCGATGATGACCGTGAGCCCTCTGGGCGATACAATTATGTATATGCGTGATTGGAGCAATGACCGTGAAACCCTTCGGGCGATATAATTATATACGTGTGATTGAAGCAATGAAATGCATATGTAAGTTCAGAAACACACTCATCTCATCCTTGTTATCCCTTCTTATTTGGTTGCTTGCAAGCTTTTACAAAGTATCTAGTGGCTTGTTAGGTGCTGCTTCGTGGGTAGGTGCTTCACTCTCTAAAAATGCTAGGAAACTAGGTTTTTGCAATCATGTTTGCAAACGTGGCGTGATCTTGAAAGAATGATGAAATTCCAAAAAAGTTTGTGTATCTTGAGGTTGTCAAAAGCCTCCTCTAACAATGTCACATTATCTTGATTGCAAAACATGATTCCCTAGCCTCGCTCATGTAACTCTAGTGGTTATTATTTGTGTAATGATTATGTTGATGTTCATTTTTATGGCAGTAATTAGGTGGATGATTAATAGAAATGATGCCATCAAAGGAGCTCCAAGAAGTATAGATTATGGTCTAATTAAAAAATCAAAATTTCGGAGAAATTAGGGTGACAAAAAATAGAATTCTTTCAGTGAAAACGATATTTCAAGGGATGCTTTACGGGTAAAGGTGGTAAAATGGAACTCTTTACTTCAACCAGTCATTAAAGGCAAAATTTCAATGCTAGATGACACCATACATGGAAATGTGGAACCTTCTGAAATGCCTTCACCTGCAGTGGAGTTCAATCAATCAGGACAATCCTACGATTGCTGCAATGATTACTAAATCTTGAATCATTTTGATGCCTTCGGACAATTGCAATACTAAAGCATCCTAGGGCTGCAATTAACGACATTCCAGTAGATTACCCCTGCACCTGATTTTGATGAGGTACTCGACTCTTGTTGATTTTATGATTTTTCACGTGCAACGTTATTTTGGTAATATGTAATTTTTTTAACAGGAGCTTTTGCTGATTTTTTGTAGATGATTCTTAGTAGTTAGTACTAATATATCATCAGCAGCCTACGCTGGTGAGAGTGCTTTTATCTAAGGTGGACGAGTTCCCAAAGATGATTGCCAAGACCATTAATCAGGTTTCATGTTCCATGAGCATGGATTTCCATCCTGTTCAACAAACACTACTTCTAAGTCAGTACCATTTATATTTACCTGTTTGATTAGAGGTCACCTGGGGTAGAATGAGCGATGCTGTTGGATTTGAAGATGAAGAAGTACCCATTGAATGGGTGACGTGGGTCTACAGACTTTATACTCTGTTGCATTTATATTCTGGCTTCTAAGTGTCAAAATCAAGTAGAAAGCATCTTTGTCGTTCACTGAAAGAAAAATATGAACATCAACTTCAGACCAAAGAACGGTGTCGGGATATAAGCAATTCTTGTATGGATGAACTTGTGAATTATCTAGATGCTTCATATTCCTACTACAGTCAGCATTGATTATACTTTGGACTCGTTGATTTTGTCTTCCTGGCTAGAAAGTTCACACTGGCTTAACAAATACCTGCATGCAGTCACTATTAATCAAATTTAGGCTCCAAAGTATTGAATTAAAACTCAAGATCAGATGGTAAACGTGCATTAAGAATTTTACGAAGGATGTGTCCGGATAATCCAAAGTTCCGATAGTTAGCTCTTGGTCTTCCGACCTGTGGGTGCACTATTAGCAAGCATCACAACCAAAGTACCTAACCAGAGATGAATTGCTTTAAACTCAAGAGAACCCTTTAGCAATCTTGTTTAGTAGTCTAGTTTATTTAGTGGCCAGGTCCAGAGAATCACATTGTTGGTTGTGTAGATCTCTCTGAAGAAAGAAAAAAAAAAAAAGAGGATTATAATTAATGTTTGGCATCATGTGGTATGCTGATCCAAATCTGGAAAATATTACAGCTACAATGCATGCATTTCAGGCTGAAATGTAAGAGGTTGACAATTGAAATTTGTAATCCAAACCCCCAGGAAGGAAAAAAAAAGTTACAAAAATAGATTGTGTGCAGCAGGTGAGGCAGTCCACATCCTAACCACACAAAGAAACTAAAGAGGAGAAGGCTGATGACAATTAGGGGTGGGCATCTCATCCCGTGATCCTGATTCCATCCCGTCCTGTCTCAAAATTTTCAGGTTTTTTTGGAATTGATCAAACTCATCCCGATCTAGAGTGGGATGAGATCGGAATGAAGATTTTCAATCCCGTCCATCCCGTCCCGTCCTGAAATTAGGTTAAAATTAGAACTTATAACTTTGTGGACTAGACACAAAATTCTATTAGTATTGGTAATTTGGTATCATATCACACTTATCATTCATAATTCAAGGAAATCTTTTAACATTGCTTGAATGCTTGGCTAGCATTTCATATGCATTTTACTATCAACTCCTACAAGGCTAACAACCAAAACCACCAAGAATAAACCTTTCCTATAAGCAAATGGAAATCACAGTAACAGTATACAAGCATTCATATATATATATATATATATATATATATGTATATAACTACTAGAACTTGCATCTATCTCAAATCAATCCCCCGAGTGCAAGGGCAAGTTCTATCACAATAACAATATACAAGCATTCATATATATACACAATTGGAGCTGCCTTTGAACCTGTGTGATAGTTTCTTCAATAGTTGGGAGTGTTTCTTATCATTTTGGAATATTTCATCAAAGATTGTAATATGTGCAGAAATCAATGAAATTTTCACTCCTTTTTAGGATAAGAATCATTGCAAAATGACTAAAAAGATTACAAAATAGATGACTAAAATTAGAGGTCACTTTTTTCATTAAGTTTTATCATTGCATAGAATATGCCTTTGCATGTCACTGAAAGATCATCCGCAACATGCTTACTATAAAGCAATAAACACCTCAGGTATGTTTCAACACATGGATAATCATATGTTTCAACACAGTGTTATTTCCGGGATATATCATAGTTAGTCCAAAAAGCTAATGAAACATGCTAATGAGCATAAACAGCTCTATGAATGACTCACTGACAGATAACACGTATGAAACAGACCACTTGACAAGAATAGCACGTGAACATTGAATGTAAACCTATCAGCTAAAGCCCCAGCAGGTTGTTGCGTGGAGGGTATTGCTCTTTTCCCACTTGCCAAAAACCTCTTTGCTTAATGTTGAACCTGTCCCGTCCTGTCCCGAACCCGTTTGGGATGGGATGAGGTCGGGATGAGGTCTATCCCGTCCCAATCCTGAATAAACGGGATAGAATAGGGATGAGGTCTATCCCATCCCGTGCCCACCCCTAATGAAAACTTCCCCGGCCGGCCCAAAAACAACCTAGCTAGATAGCTCGTTCCAACATATATACACTATGGAAGTGATTTTCATGTATTTTCTCTGTTTTGCCTTTTTGGTTAACTTTTATGTCATCATTGTTGCTCTCAACCTAGTTAATAACAATTTGGCATTTTTCTTTATTGACAATTTACACACCTCTATTGCCAATAGCTCAGCATCATCCAATTTGATTTGGTTGTATTGGCAGGCTTCGCTTGCTACACTATAAAAAGATGCATTTTTCAAAGCAATGCAAATGCATCACTTTGCAATACATTAGTTTTTTATCCATTACTTTGCGGTTGCTTGGTATTAGTGAGAGAACAAAAATGCTAGATTGACAAATTTTATTTTTTTTCAGTGACGTACATTTGACACACTTTATGGTGCATCATATGTATTATATTATATATTTTTTCTTCAAATATGTAATTGATAATATGTAAGAAAAATAAGGACTCTATGGAAGAGTTTTAATTATAATAGACTTTTGTAAATGTGGACTCATGGTCAACGCTGTAGGAATACAGTCAAGCAACTTATGCTCCAAAACATTGCTACCCTGAGAAGAGAGTAACTCCTGAAAGAACTTATTGGCTTCTTGAAGGATGTCACCTGCATCCGAAATATCCCGCCTTGAAGGCAAGGTAATTTGATTAATAGCCCTTCTTTTCTAATTGGATTTAACCGAAGCAAAAAAGAATTTTGTGCAAGCATTTCCCTCATGTAAATTTTTCTCCCCTGATTTCTGCAACCAATATAACTCCTCATGTTTCAAGGCAAGCCTGTATTCTGCCTGATATCTATTAAGATTGCAACTAGCATTTACATCCCAATAAGCAATCGGGTACAAAACACTGCTACCATTCACCGTCCATCTCGAAAAAAGGATAGATTTCCATTGCTGCATTTCATCTTCTAAAGCTCACGCTCCCGAAAACCTCCATGTTCTATCTGATAAGAGCTCCTGAGCGTTTTCAATTTTATGTCAATTCTATCAACCGCCCTCATGTTAGTAATATTCATATTCCATACTGACTCTACCCAGGAAGCAAAGGACGAATGCGCCATCCACATATTAGGAACCGAAAAGGAGATGTACCTGATCTTGCCTGAACATGCAATGAAGCCAAAGAGAAGAATAATTTGAGAAAGTATGATGAAAATGCTTCACCTTAGTATTAGGCAACTGCGCCATCAATTCTGAATTCACCAGAATCCTGTCTAGTCTCACCCATATATAGCCTCTACCAGTTTTATTGTTGTGCCAAGTAAATTTCGAGCCATGCAAACCACAATTCTCAATACAATCGATAAAATTTTCCTTACTAGCCATAGATGGATTTTCACGTCCTATCTTCTCCTGGGAGCTAGTAATAGCATTGAAATCCCAGCCTGCCATCCAAGGTAAGTCACACTTAAAAGCAAAATTCTCCATATTTCCCCAGAGCTCTCTTCTATCTTCCATTGAACATTTAGCATAAACAAAAGAAATTAAGAACGACCTAGAATTGGGGTCCGTAACCTTGCAATGTATAATCTGATTAGATTGATCCAGAACTGTAACACACATATGAGCTGCCCAAAACAACCAAATTTTACCTCCCACCATTTCATTTGACGTAAAACCCGCCAATGTAACTTTATTACCAACTTCTAAATATCTACTAGCTTCAATCATAGGTTCCGCTATCATAAAATTCTAAACATTATGATCCACTACCATCTTTTTTAATCTGCATCGGGCCGCCCTATTCCCAACACCCGGGACATTCTAAAACATAATATTTTCAATCATTACTAACTTGGGAGGATGAACCTGTAGCCCGTCTGGTTAAGCAACGCTTTCCTATGGGATCACCAATCTTAAGCCTTTTTTTTAAATATATTTTACCCTGCTTTCCATCTGACAGCGAGCCAAAATTCAGGTCATTGCCCAGCACCATGTGTGGCCCCACCTTTTAGTCTGATTCCGCCTCATCGCTATCATCACTAGCACTTTCAAAAATATTAATATTAATTATCTTCTTCCTTAGCTTGCGTCCCTTATTAATCAGGCTAATAGCTTTGTCTAAAATTCCCCCATATTTTTATTATCACCAGGTTCTAAAACATCATGTTGTGTGACCAAAACCTCGTCACTGATTGCCTCAATGGTATCTATACATGTGCCTGACTACTCCACCGGCCTCCTCATTGGAACGTCTTTCATTGTCGTCGTACCTACCTGCGTCAAGCCTTTCTCAAAAGCGACCTAGACAACCACCAAATGCTGTCGTGACTGCCCTTTAACTGAATCATCACAACCATTCAGATTGCCTTTCTCGTCTCTGTTATTATTGTTGCTCACATTGTTGCTTCGATCACTGCCCACCTCGTTTGACTCCAGACGCTTGCCATCCCCTAATCCTTCACTGTTGCTGCTCTTCTCTAAACTACTTACTGCCACAGAATGATCCGCCCTGACTGCTTTTGGCAAGTTGCTCATGACAGGAGAGAGCGCCTCCTCAAACCAGCCACATGATCTGATAATTTTCTTGCAGAAGAATTTTTTGACGCTGAAACAGGGGACAACAACTCTATTTTTTTGACTTAAACATTGTGTTTAGACTCGGAAACAGGGCCCAATGAGGTCGTCCTACTTATTGAATCCGAGCGCACCCTCTCACTTCTATTTGCTGAATTTTCCTGCACCAAGAGAGCTCTTTCGGTTTCACTAATGGTATAACCTACCTCCACAAGACCTTCCCGGATGTTCTCTACCACTTCCTTGCCACTTCCGCCAATCAAAACTAGCTTATCATCTGATATATTCTACTCTACAGGGGACGGAACCTGTTTATGCCTAGCATTTACTTCCTCCTCCATCGGGACATCCACTAAAGCCGCATATTTATTCGCCAAGTTTATTTCAGAAGGCTTCTAACCCAACGTCTTCTTCTTTAACCTCAATACCTTGACTATTCTTTGCCCCGTTCGTACCAATAGCTTCATTAGCAACCTTCGATTTTTTAACTACCGGAACATAAATTTGCTTTGCAACATTTGAATCCACTTTATTTCTTTCTACTTTTTTTTTTCATTTTCTATTGAAATACCAGGGGTCTTTCCTTTCTGACCTAGTTTTCTCCTACAATTGTCATCCTGTTGCCCAATCATCGCACAATGTTCACAATATTTAAACCCCGGGTACTCAATTTTTTTGCCAAAAACCCCAATTGTTAGCCCTATCAATCCAAACTCTTGTGGGCAATTTTTCTGCCAAACTCATCTCAACGCATATACGAGCAACACTTAGGCGTGTTAGGCATCTTGTATGATCATCCATGTGAAGAAAATCTCCAAAAGAGTCTCTTATTGCTTTCAGGATTGGGGATGAAATAGATGCAAAGGTAAGTTTGGAAACTCAACCCATAACGGAACCTTTGCCAGATCTGATTTCAAACTGAAGCCGTCATACCAACGAAACACTTTAAACCTAACACCTCGAATCAGGAAAGAGTCTCTTGATAGTACTTTTTTTGCTTCTAACTCCGATGGTAGCCTCACCAACACGTGACGCGGATCAAGGAGACCCATCGAAAAGTCTACCATGATTCCCCATGATCTATGGATGGAGTCGCGAATAGCTTCCAGCATAGGTCGGTAGCTTGAAAACTTAAGAACAATAACATATTTCTCCATGAAAGATTCCCCACGAAACTCATTCATAATGGTAATATCGATGGCTTGATCTCCTTCTTTACGAAACCTAGTACCTTCCACAGGCGTCTCATTGTTTGTTTCCACATGAATCTTTTTAAGAATTTGTGCAAATGAAGGTTTGGTCGCCTCATCCACATTGCCCCCAAGCCCAACCGATGGAGGATCCTCCTTGACGGCTGGAGGAGCCGCCATAGGGAAGAGAAAGCGACCTAGATCTCACGGTCCAGATCTGGCCCTAATAAGATCGCATGGCCCTGAAATAAAATGTAGCCAAAAGATGTGCAATACCCCTCATAAAACCAAATCGCCTATCTCAGATCGTTATTTCTCAACTAATCTTTCAAGTCAACTGGTATCCAAAGAGGCGTTTCATTGATATCCAAAGCAAATGGATAAGGAAAAAGAGCATGAATTAACACCTCATTCCAGTGGACTTCATCGGTATTTGGATTGACCATGAGATCAGTAACCTCAGTTGGCAAGTCTAGTGAATTGATTTGCATGCTCTTTGCAATCTTCCAGAATAAACCCTACTTTAAACAAAACTTCTCTCCAAAAATCTAATTTGTTGCCATAAAAAATTTGCCATTTGATCCATGGTTGAACTTTTTTAGAGTTGTAAGAAATCATCTCCAAGCAAGGGAGGCAACTGCTGGTGAATTTCGAATTTGGAAAAGACTCTTCTTGCTGTAATAAAGAGCCTTGTGGTGTTGCACTCTTCAGTTTTGAGGAAAAACACATGACTGCCACACATTTTTTTCCCATTGGCAAGGTTCTTATTCCTAAAATAAGGAATATTGAGACTTTCCAATTGTATTGGGAGCAAAATAACTCCCCATTTACACATATGTTTTGCCTTGCTATCTGTCGCTTCATTCCACCAAAAGTTTCTAGCCAGAGAATCTAACTTTTTTCTCTAACTTTGAAGTAGTGGCACAAGGAAGAACGAAAGATTGCATAATGTAGATTATTCTACTTGCATGGGAGAGGATTTTTTATTTCCAACTAGCCAGCTTGTTATTCATTTTGTCTATGAGAAACTGAAAGTTTTTTTTTTTTTTTTTTAATAAAAGAAGAGGAGCCCCAAGTAAGCATCCTTTGGATCAAAAGATCTAGATCCAAGTATTTTGTTTATCGTCTTTGGATTATAATTAATAGCAAATATTAATTATAATTGTATTCATCGTGAACTTAATCTAATCCTTTGCATTTATTTGTACAACTATAAAGAGTATCATATATATCAAATTGAATCCTTTATAATTCAATTTTAAGTCAAACTAAGGTTACATCTTCGATCATCTTAGCTAAGCAAATGAGTATAATAACTAAATATATAGTTAAAATAAAAAATAATTAAGATAATATAATTTTAAATACTTTTTTTGAAATGTGCGAACACAAATATTTGAATACAACTTTTACTGAAAATGATTTTTACAAGCCCATAAACCCTCAAAGTTTGTATGAGTTGACTAATTGTTTATATTTTCATTGAGTTCTGTATAGTTATTATTTCAGATTTTATAACACAACAAAACAAAACTCTGCCAATCGAACTCAAGGGAGTGATGAAATTCAAACAGAACCCCAACAAGGAAACTTCGAAAGCAGCGAACTCCCTCGAGGCAAGAATCTACTGTATGAAGGGACTCTTGCCGAAATCCCATTCAGAATAAGGATCACGGATCCTAGCGTACTATACGAGTTGGCAAAATCGCCATTTTTTGATGCCCTCATAAAAACGACAATGCCGAAAAAGTTCACTCCGCCAAAGTTCGAGGTATATGATGGCACTTCCGACCCAACTGATCATTTGAGGCACTTCCACCACATGAGAGCCCTGAAGGAGACCACGAAGTCGATCTTATGTAGAACATTCCCAATTAGCCTAGCTTCTACAGCGATGAACTGGTTCAATAGCCTACCACCGAGGTCAATAGATTCCTTTAAAGCTCTGGCCACAGCTTTCATTACCAGATTCATCGGAAGCCAGCGGATGAGGAAATGGCCACACTACCTCCTGCATATCAGTTAAAAGCACGAGGAAACAATACGAGAATATGTCACCCATTTTACCAATGAATTGAAAATTATTGATGGATGTAGCGATGACACAGCCACTGCAGCCTTCATGGTCGGAATGGTCGGAATGAAGAGATACCCTTCTTTGATGCTCTTAACCTGGAGCCTCCAAAGGGCATGGCAATCCTGCTAAAAATGGCACAAAAACATATCTCCCTAGAGGAAATGAAGGCAGCCAGGAGGAAAAATGACCAAGAAAGAGAATTTTTTCAAGAAAACGGGAAAGAAATTAATAAAAAAGGCAGGACAACGGACAACAGGAAGGCATCAAGCCGTCAAAGAAGCATCAAAGTGGCGGAAGGAGCGATTTGCAACTATAGGAATCCCGGGATTCATAACCAACGCGAACTCGACACGAACGGGTAACGTGCGTAATGAAGACCACATACAAGTCATACACAACCCTAAAGACAAGTCGAGCAAATATACTGAAACACACAGCGAAGTGGGATAACGTCAACTGACCGCTTCGGATGAGAAGGGATTCGGAAGGGAGAGACAAAAGCAAATAATGTTCATTTCATAAGGATCATGGGCATGATACCGAAGAATGCTACAACTTAAAAGACGAAATAGAGCATTGGGCTTAGAAAGGACTACTCGACAAGTTCATTGGAATGCCAGACAAACAAATCGCATGGAAGAAGAAAGCAGACAATGCTGCAGGATCAAAAGAACAGTCCAGAGAGTTGATATACGCCACATACTGCATAGCTGGAGGAAGCAGAACACACAAAGCAACTAGAAAAACTCCTCAAGGGTACTGACAAAACACTTGACAAATGCACAAAACATGGAGAAGCTTGCATCAACCAATTCATACAAGTCAAAGGGCCTCATCAGCAGTTGCAAGCTCGACCCGAACCACTAATAACATGCGAGGACTAAGCAAAGAAAAACAAAACGACAAAAACACCATTTCCCAATACAAAGGCTGACAATGAGCAAAGGAAGGCGAAACAAATCCAACGAACCAACATAAATGCCTTAACAATCAAGGCTGATAAAAAAAGTCAAGCAAACATCAATAAAAATTACGAATTTGAAAACTCCAAATTTTCGCGTGGACAACAATAGATACGTCAATGAATTAGCCGTACAAAGCAATCAAACGATAAAAGTCGAACACATACAACTTTTGGTCTGATCAACCAAGAAGTAAAGGTTGGACACCCGAGTTGACTAAACACAAAAACTTTGAATCGATCGAGATGTCGAGTTAACGAAGTAAAGGTTGGACACCCGAGTCGACTAAACATAAAACTTTGAATTGATCGAGATTTCGAACTAACGAAGTAAAGGTTGGACACCCGAGTCGACTAAACATAAAAATTCAAATTGACCAAGATGTCGAATTAACGAAGTAAGGTTGGACATCCAAGTCGACTAAACACAAAAACTTTGAATTGACCGAGATGTTGAGTTAACAAAGTAAAGGTTGGACACCCAAGTAAGCTAAACATAAAACTTTGAATCGACCGAGATGTCAAACTAGCGAAGTAAAGGTTGGACACCCGAGTCGACCAAACACAAAAACTTCGAATCGACTGAGATGTAGAACTAACGAAGTAAAGGTTGGACACCCAAGTCGATTAAACACAAATTTTGAATCGACCTAGATGTAGAGTTAATGAACTAAAGGTTGGACTTGAGTAGACTAAATACAAAAACTTCGAATCAACTGAGATGTTGAACTAACGAAGTAAAAGTTGGACACCCGAGTGGACTAAACACAAAAACTTTGAATTGACATAGATGTCGAGTTAACGAAGTAAAGGTTGGATACCCGAGTTGACTAAAAATAAAAACTTGGAATCGACCGAGATGTCGAGTTAACAAAGTAAAGGTTGGACACCCGAGTCGACTAAACACAAAAAATTTGAATCGATCGAGATGTTGAGTTAACAAAGTAAATGTTGGACACCCGAGTCGACCAAACACAAAACTTCGAATCGACCAAGATGTCGAGTTAACGAAGTAAAGGTTGGACACCCAAGTCGACTAAACACAAAAACTTTGAATTGATCGATATGTAGAGTTAACGAAGTAAATACTCAACAAATAGATTAACAAAAATACTTCGAACTGACAAACACAAAGTCAGAGTTATGAGAACAAGTCAATGTGATACGAAAAAGTACAGCCGAAAACAACTCTTTACAGCAAATCAAGAAGGACAACAGGGACCTACCATTAAACAAGCCATGAGCCTAAGCACGGAAGTGGTTATAAAAGAATTCGACGCAAAAGTCATGATAGCTGCAACAAAACTAAAAAAAAAAAAAAAAACAACAAAAGTCAATTTTTATTAATAACACTACTTTGTTACATCTAGAGAAGTTGATAAAGAAGTAGGAGAAGAAACATAAGCAATGGCAGGATCAATAGTCGCTGGAACAGGAGAATAACTCTTCTCAGGAGTGGAGAGTGTTAATGGCTTTGGAGTACTCAATGGTAGAATAAGCAATGACTCCTCTACTGTTGAAGCAGATTCCTCAACATCGTCATCCTCAAAAGCTTCACCAACTTGGTGACGATACTTAGACAAATCCTCTACGAGCCCTTCGATATAATTAAGAAGCTCAACTCGCCCGTCAACAACTCGCTTCCAATCTTCGACTTCGACCACACGAAGCCTATCCTTAGCAGTAGCGAGTTCATTTTTTGTCTCGGCAAGCTGCCCCTCAGCAATAGAGAGCATACCAGAAGCATCTACCTTGACATCATTAAGCGCATCAATTATCTATTCCACCCGCCTCTCAGCGGCATCACACATAACAGATTGCTCCAATTCAGAACGAGAAGCTTCATCGAAAGCTTCTTTCTCAGCGGATAACTCTTTTTCCACATCACGTAGACAAGTGTAAACCTCATCTAACTTGGCTTTCAAAGAGTCAAGCTCAGCAGCGGACTTATCCCGCATATTTTTCGCCTCTGTCAAAGACTTTCGAGCAGCTACTGCAATTTTCTCCGAGCCCGCACATTGCATTTTCACCACATCAAATTGAGAATGAGCATGAGAAAATACCAGCAATAACACTGATAACCTCCTCTTGAAAAGAGTCACTTGACCAAGACCAGCTCGATAAACCGAGCCCATTACCCCTGCATAAGCGAGATGATTCATCACGTCCATTATCTGCTCAAACGGGTCAAGCACGGGCATTGAAGGCCTTTCTACCAACCGCCTGTACCATTCATTTACCAATTTACGTGCACCATCTTGCACGTCGATCTAAGTAAACCAACAGAACTTGCAGTCAGACTTGACACAGATATCCTTCGGCCCAAGCTCAATCCAACTAATCCATGGATGAAGGACGCGAGGATCCGGAAGCACTGAAGAACCACCTCCGACAGCAGGGAGAACAGAAGGAATAACGCTAACAATGAAAAAGCTATGTTTATCCTCCCATTGAGAAGCGTTTGCGGCGAGGGACGGACTGACAGTAGCAGTAGGAACAGGTGAAACTTGACGAACAGGACAGAAAACTAGGAACTCGGCTGCTTTCCTGACATCAATAGAAGGAGAGGAAGAATGATCCCTGAAACTTTGACCGACCACTGTATGCAAAATCCTAACAATTAAGAGAATATCAGAAAGAGTAGCCATAGCGTAAGAAGATACCATCACCTTCCAACAATTAGGGCCCATTTGGGCAGAAGGAATGCCTAGGAAATTCAAATACTCCCAGAATAGCTCCGGAACCGAGAATCGAAAGCCAGCAGAGAACATGCACGAATACAGTGCGATGTATCCAGCCTTTGGGTTACAAGGGCTATCGTCCTGTCCAAGCAGAACAATCTCAAGGTCGAGTGGGAGATTATAATCAGAACGAAGAGTCTCCAGAGTCGACTGAGAAGCTCTATTAGGAGAGTAATGAGCTTCACACAAAGTTAGCGATTTACCACTTAACTTGTCACCAACAGACATCGTTGAAGAGCGAAGAAGCAATTAAAATAAAGAAAATGAAGAACAAACACACGATAAATTCAAAGATAGCGTGAAGAGGGAAAACGTATTCATCACATTTCCTTTTATAGAGCTAAGCAATGAAGAGACGACTCATGGGATAGCTTGCAAGATATGATGGCTATGCGAAATTCAAAAAATGTGTGCAAAAAATGAATTGGCAAGCAAAGGATCGTGACACCAACTCGCGAAAGGCAACTGAAAACATTAAATACAAGGTAATGATGAAATCGAAAGACAAACCGCACTAAAGTTAGTGACCGCATCAGCATGCCCTCTAACTAAGGGGAGAAGTACCTGATGATACATCAAATTAGACTGATCATCACGGTCGTATACCTGGCATAGAGACCCATCACGAGGATACAACGAACAACCTATTAGGCCAGCTCATGAAGCCCAATAGGAATAAAGCCAATACAGAGGCCCAAGTAAGGCCCGCCAATAAGAAAATGTAAACAAAGCCAAAATCCAAGTCCAAACGAATCAAAACCTGGATCCAGGCCCAACCCGAGTTCTCTCATAAAAAATAAGAACGTTGCATCGAAAAGAGCCATGGAGGGAGTTACGCCTCCCCGAACGCATCTCCATAAATGAGGAGACTGTTATAAGAAACATCTCCTTCCGTTGCGCCTCACATGCTTAAGTCACGCGGAGAGTTAACCACGACTATTATAAAAGGTAAAGGGAATATTCGACAAAGGTATGTAACTTTAACTGAGTTTTGTCCAAATTTACATCTTTCTTCCAACTGAGTTACTGACATAAGCATCAGAGTGCCTTCGGCCAACAAAAAGGTGGTCCTTTGCAGTCTTACAGTTGTTTTGCAGGTCGAACTCACAGAAGGACGATTTTTGGACGCATCAGTATCAATGCATAATACTTTAATGATAAAAATGAATACTAGAGAAAATACAAGGAGAAACGAAAGCAAATTTTCCAAGTGGATAACCTTACATTCATTGATTATTCATGTTACATAAATTTCTCCGTCTAATACACACACATGGTTTAGTATTAGTATATTCTTAACTTCATCAAAAACACACATTCCAGCGTACCATCACAGCAATATGCTCATCTTGTCAGCTGCTGAAAAACTAACAATAGAGAATCACGTCTCTTAGACTCTCTCATCCAACAACTGATGAAGTTCCCCACTCCATTGTAGTGGGTATACACCAATTGCATGCATATATAATGGTTTTTGGTTGATTTCTTGGGGACTGCCATGTATTTACATTTACCTGTTAGTCTTGAGGTCATCTGGGATAGAACGAGCTGTAGGATGCTGTTGCATTTGAAGAAGAATAAGTACCATTGAGCTCCATGGTCTTCTCATCAATAAAAGGTGGATTTGCTGGTACTGGAAGTTGTTCGTCCTTATTTTTTAGATACTTCAGGGTTCTTGACATTGATGGTCGTAATGAAGCGATCTCTTGCATACAAAGAAGTCCCACATGTACTACCCTGAACATTTCATTCTTAACATGAACTCTATCTTCGGAGTTAGACAATAACAGATTGGGATCATAGAGTTCTTCCACTGTTACAAGTTGGAAATGCTTCCAGACCTGTATTTTTTCCAAATGCCAGAGGAACAAAAACCTTTAGTAATTAACCAAAGAATATGGAAAGATATATTAAGAGTGTGTTTGGTAAATGCATTTTCCATAGGAAATTGAATCCAATCCCATGTGAATCAATTTTCCGTTGCTTGATTGTCTATTTAACGATGAAGAATAATTCTTCACATGACTTTTCCATCACTCATTGGAACCAAACTCTTTGCCCCTCCTCCCCCTCAAAATCAGAATTCACAAAATCAGTTTCAATTCTCATGTTTGTTTTTCATGCTACAAAACAGACTTTAAAAGAAAACTATATATGTGATTGGGAGAATGGTGATGCATGACTGATGAGTTAATCTAGTTGTCTCTAGGAGTTATCTATGTATTAATCTAGTTGTCTCTAGGAGTTATCTATGTATGGTTTGCATGGTTAGGATTTAGAGTCAGCAGTTACTAATAGCAGTTAGGTTTATGTGGTTAGATTTGTTTTTAGAAAACGTGGGCTGTAATGTTAGTGGTGCAGTTATGATTTGTATTTGCTTATATAATAAGAAAACCAGAAAGCAGAGCAGAGCAGAGCATTGCAAAGAATCCTCTGTGTTTATTTGTGTCTTAAGTTTGTTACTGGCTCAAAGAAAACCAACATTTTGCTTGAAGAAAACCAACATTTGGTATCAGAGCTAAGTTGTCAAAGCAATGGCCAGTGAAGTAGGAGATCAATCAAAGACACTTGCAGTGGTAAAACCGACGGCAAGAGGAGCCTCAATCCCGATCCAATATCCAACGTTAAGTGAAACGAACTATGGCATATGGGCTGTCAAGATGAAGATAATCTTGCGTTCACTAGGAGTATGGTCAGTGATTGAAGGTGGAGACACAGATGACGACAAAGATCAAGGCGCCATGGTAGCCATTTCTCAAGCCGTGCCAGATGACGTGATGATGGCAATCGCGGAGAAGCAGACGGCAAAGGAGGCTTGGGACGCACTCAGGGAGATGCGAGTTGGTGAAGATCGCGTTAAGAAGGCACGCGTACAGGTGCTGAAACGACAACTGAACAAGTTATACATGGAGGATTCAGAAACAATAAATGAATTTTCCATGAAGCTTACCACACTGGTGGGTGAGATCCGCTCGCTGGGCACGAAGTTCGACGACAGCGAAGTTGTTGAAAAACTGTTCAGCACCATTCCAGATAGATTTCTCCAGATTATTGGAACAATTGAGCAGTTTGGCGATACTGAGAAGATGCCAGTTTCAGAGGCGATCGGTCGTCTCAGAACCTTCGAGGAAGGGCTTAAAGGGCGACTGCACTCAAAGGGCAGTGGAGAACAATTACTCCTTACCCAGGCCGAGTGGGAGGCAAGAATCCGCAAGGCAAGGAAAGATGAAGGTTCCTACAGCAACAAAAGAGGAGGACGTCACGGGAGAGGACGTGGTCGTGGGCATGGAAATGGTGGAGGTCGAGGAAATGGTGAACGCAAAAACGAAGACCGAAAGTCACGCAACTTCGACATATCCAGGATTAAGTGTTTCAATTGTAACGAATATGGTCACTTTGCAAAAGAGTGTCCCAAGCCAAACCGAAGAGAGAGGGCCAACTTTGTTACAACACAAATCGATGATGAACCGGCACTGTTGATGACTGAAACTTGTGTTCTCAACCACGCAATACAGAACGAACAGGTGTTACTACACGAAGACAAGGTGGTGCCAAAGATTAACAGCACCCAAGTCAATGCTTGGTATTTAGATACCGGCGCAAGTAACCACATGACCGGTTGTATCGAAAAGTTTGCTGAAATTGACACGACCATTAAAGGGTCAGTCAAATTTGGAGATGGCTCGGCTGTAGAAATACAAGGAAGTGGTTCGGTTTTATTTGAATGCTTCACAGGTGAACATCGTGTACTTACTAATGTCTACTACATCCCGAAGTTGAAGAAAAACATAATGAGCCTTGGTCAGTTAGATGAGAACGGATGCAAGGTTGTAATTGAAGGAGGAGTAATGTCTATCTTGGACAGATCACAAAGGCTACTAGCAAAAGTGAACAGATCAAGGAACCGGTTATATGTGTTTAACATGGTACCAGCTCTACCCGAATGCCTTCTGGCGAGGAGCAAAGAAGAAGCCTGGCGCTGGCATGCAAGATACGGGCATGTGAACTTTCATGCCTTGAAAGTTCTAAGTCAGAAACAGATGGTGCGCGGCTTGCCCATAATCGAGCATAAGGACCGCATCTGCGATGGTTGTTTAATTGGAAAGCAACACAGAAATCCTTTTCCAGCAGTGGCGAAATTTCGAGCAGAATCACCTCTTGAACTGTGGCATGGAGATTTGTGCGGGCCAATAACTCCTGCTACACACGGTGGTAAGCGCTATTTTCTGCTGTTGGTTGATGATTGTACTAGATTCATGTGGCAGGTGCTGATCCGAAACAAAGACGAAGCATTTGAGGCATTCAAGAAGATCAAAGCATCAGCAGAAATGGAGAAAAACAGCAAGCTGAAGGCTTTTCGCACAGATCGTGGCGGCGAATTTACCTCAAATGAGTTCAAGACTTACTGTGAGCTGTTGGGAATTAAGCGTTATCTCACGGCGCCTTATTCTCCTCAGCAGAACGGAGTTGTTGAACGAAGAAATCAGACGGTGGTCGGCATGGCAAGGAGCTTGTTGAAAAGCATGGGAGTCCCAGGCGAATTTTGGGGAGAAGCGGTAGCAACTGCCGTATATCTCCTAAATCGAGCACCAACAAAAAGCATCATCGGCAAAACTCCCTATGAAGCATATTACAACCGCAAGCCAACTGTTGATCACTTTCGCATTTTTGGATGTGTGGGACACGTAAAAGATGTTACACCTCACCTTTCAAAACTTGCAGACCGAAGCAAGCCAATGGTGTTTATTGGTTATGATTCAAATGCAAAAGGTTATCGAATGTTTGATCCAAAATCAAAACGAGTAGTGGTGACCAGGGATGTCGTGTTCGAAGAGGAGAAGAAGCGGGAGTGGAGCAAATTTCCAGAAACAGAAACAGGATCAACAGGGAACACTCTTACAGCACACTATTTTACCATAGCAGGCGCATCTGATACGACAAATCAGAAAGATAAAGAGGGAGTCAGCGATTCTGACATTGGTATCAGCAACTCTGGCATGGATTTCCCACAGCCGACGCAGGAACAAACTGATAACCGATACCAGTATGATACACCAGTGATGAACACGAGATCCAGAGCATCTGTTTCAAGCTCACCATGTACTCCAGCAGCAATTGTTGATGAATCAGTATCAACCGAAACACTACAACCCTCGACATCTGATGAGAGTTCATCAGTAGGACCACGGGGTAAGCGTGACATCAAAAGCTTGTACGATGCAACAGTCCCAATAGAGTTGCAGTATTCGGGTCTGTGCCTACTAGGAGAAGAGGAGCCGTCGAATTTCGAAGAAGCCAAGGCAGATCCGATGTGGAGAAGAGCAATGGAGGAGGAGATTTCCTCTATTCGAAAAAATGAAACTTGGAAGCTCGTTCCATTACCCGACAGCCACAAACCTATAGGTCTAAAGTGGGTTTACAAGCTAAAGAAGGACACTCAAGGCAGAATTGTGAAGCACAAGGCGAGATTAGTGGCAAAGGGGTACGTTCAACGACAAGGCATAGATTTTGATGAAGTTTTCGCCCCTGTTGCTCGGCTAGAGACAATACGTTTGCTGATCTCTATTGCGGCACATGAAGGATGGGAGGTGCATCATATGGATGTGAAGTCAGCCTTCCTCAACGGTGATTTGGAAGAGGAAGTGTATGTCATTCAACCGCCGGGATTTGAAATAAAAAGTGAAGAGCACAAGGTGTTAAAACTGCACAAAGCATTGTACGGTTTGCGACAAGCACCTAGAGCCTGGAACTCAAAACTGGACAAGTCATTGAGGACACTCGGTTTTGAGAGGTGTTCTTTAGAGCATGCCGTGTACATGAGAAATCAAGGTAAATGGAATTTAATTGTTGGAGTCTATGTGGATGATTTACTAATCACTGGAGAGTGTATTCAAGACATAAACAAGTTCAAATCACAGATGAAGAAATTGTTTAGCATGAGTGACCTTGGGTTACTAAGTTACTATCTGGGAATTGAAGTATGTCAGAATTCTCAAAGGATTACACTCAACCAGTCGGCATATGCAAGAAAGGTTTTAGACAAATGCGGCATGAAAGATTGCAACCCTTCGCAAATCCCGATGGAACCTCGTCTGAAACTGAGCAAGGAAAGCACAAGTCCACCTGTAGACACAACTCTGTACCGAAGTATTGTTGGCAGTTTGAGATATCTACTGCACACGCGCCCAGATTTAGCATTCTCTGTCGGTATGGTGAGTAGATACATGGAGAAGCCCACAACAGAGCACATGGCCGCAGTGAAGCACATATTGCGGTACGTGAAAGGAACTTTAAACCTCGGTTGCGTTTATGAGAAGAAGGAAGGAAGCTTGGAGCTGATTGGTTACTCCGATAGTGATCTAGCTGGTGATACTAATGACAGGAAAAGTACCTCAGGTCTAATATTTTTCCTTGGGTCAAATCCTATTAGTTGGTGTTCACAAAAACAGAAAGTAGTTGCGTTATCTTCCTGTGAAGCTGAGTACATCGCTGCCTGTGCAGCAGCGTGTCAAGGAGTGTGGCTGGGACGACTGTTGGCAGATTTGTTAAAGACCGAGGTTAAGAAAGTGGTTCTAAAGATCGATAATCAGTCCGCAATTGCATTGAGCAAGAATTCAGTTCACCATGAGAGGAGCAAACACATCGATACTCGATTTCACTACATTGGAGATTGTGTTGAATCAGGAATGATTGAAGTTCAACATGTTTGCACAGAAGATCAGCGTGCTGATATTCTGACAAAGTCACTTGCAAGATTGAAGTTCTTGGAGATGAGAGAGAAAACTGGTGTGCGGATTGTCAGTGGAGGACAACAAGCTTAAGGAGGAGATTGATGAGTTAATCTAGTTGTCTCTAGGAGTTATCTATGTATTAATCTAGTTGTCTCTAGGAGTTATCTATGTATTAATCTAGTTGTCTCTAGGAGTTATCTATGTATGGTTTGCATGGTTAGGATTTAGAGTCAGCAGTTACTAATAGCAGTTAGGTTTATGTGGTTAGATTTGTTTTTAGAAAACGTGGGCTGTAATGTTAGTGGTGCAGTTATGATTTGTATTTGCTTATATAATAAGAAAACCAGAAAGCAGAGCAGAGCAGAGCATTGCAAAGAATCCTCTGTGTTTATTTGTGTCTTAAGTTTGTTACTGGCTCAAAGAAAACCAACATTTTGCTTGAAGAAAACCAACAATGACAAGTGCAGAGATTTACCGCTGTGACTAGGCTATCTGTGAAGTCTTCTGAGGTTATGCACCTGTTGTTCTGCATTCCAGTGACAATCTCTAATAAAAGCACCCCAAAGCTGTAGACATCAACCTTTTCTGTCAACTGACCGTGGGCTAGGTACTCGGGAGCTATATATCCTCTGTAGGCTTACCACGCATGAGACATATAACAAATGTAAAAGCTTCATGCATATGATAAATGTAAATACTTCATGCATATAATAAAAATGTGACTGCTTCATGCATATTTATCAACTATGCAGTATGCCACATACTGACATTAAAGTGGCCAATAGAGTACAAGCTCAGTGCTATGCATGTGGTAGATGAAATCACACGTTCAGGGTTTGAACCCTGCCAGTGGCGTTTGGAGTGGGAGGGGTTAATGGATAAGAAAAATAGATACAAAAGTGTAGAAACTGCTTTTTTATCTTTCCCCTATCTCTTCCATATGTTGAAATATATTCTCCATCTGTTCGATCTTTTGATAGAGGTGAGTTGTGAGGATTAATGTTGTTGGATATCAAATTATTTAGTAGTGCTGACATTTTCTATATTAGTTAGTGTTCAAAAAACAATAGGGAAGTCAATACGTACAATGTCCCTGCAATTGCAGTGCTGATGTGGCTTTTGTCTTCTTGGAAAGCCCTCGCCAATCCAAAATCAGCAATTTTAGCTCGGAGTCTAGAATCCAAAAGGATGTTGCTGGCTTTTATATCCCGGTGAACAATTCTATTATTTGAGTTCTCATGCAAGTAGGCCAAACCTTCAGCTGTCCCAAGGATTATCTCAAATCTATTCTCCCAGTACAGTGCTTTACCTCTGGTTGGATCTGTCATACATAATTCAAAACAAAAAGTTTATTCAGTCATAATTAATATTCAACGGTATCCGGAATGGGCTTTAATGATGATGATGAATTAATATTCAACAAAATTCTCTTATAAGGTTGACTACTAGATAAAGTCCACACCCTGACCGCTTGACATATGTTAGATTTGTCTTCTCAGTCCATCAACTTAAGCTTTTAGAATAAATGACAATTTACAGTTTTAGGCTGGAGTGGAAACAGATATTAAGAAATTACCAAAGAGGAAATGATCTAGACTCTTGTTTGGGAGCAATTCATAGACTAGGAGGCTTTCAGGTCCTGAACAACTGCAACCCAACAACCTGACCAGGTTCTTGTGCTCCACACTGCTTATCATGTTGACTTCATTATAGAAATCTGCAGCTCTGTGTCTATTATTATAGAAAAGCCTCTTAACAGCAACCTCTCTTCCATCGGCCAAAACTCCCTGCAATAAAAATTGGTAATTCCCATCAGAAAAGACCAAGATGTATAACAAATTTATTTCAGATGTTGGAAAGCTCTGTGAATTTTGACTAAAATCCTCAATCTGGAAACTTGAGCTGGAATAAATAGGCATAAAGAAAAGAACTTCCTAATCTAGCTTGCTGTAACGACTCACCTTGTAAACAGTCCCAAATCCTCCTTGGCCAAGCTTGTTTGCATCGTCAAAAGATCCAGTGGCCTTCTCAAGTGTTGAGTACTTGAAGTTCAAGCTGCTGTTGATAAGAGTCTTTGCCATTTTAACTGCATCATTTGAGCCTGGAAATCGAAAAACACTTACAAAGACTTTCAATGATATTTCAAATATTGCATATTAATTGCGATAATTAAAATTTCCATACATCGTCAATTAGGTCACGAAGGAAACTTCATACCTCTTCTTTTCTTTTCTAGTTGCTTGTTCTTCCATAAATAAACTCCAATAGTTGTGCCAAGGATCACCACGAATGCAGAACTCAAAATGGCAACCACCATGACTATTGTTCTCCCTGCAAAACAATAAAAACCAATCATACTTGGATCATTGTAAATGCAGAAGTGTGCTTTTCATGGACATTGAAGTTGTGGGCACTCGATAGTAGAGGTGGCTGAATAATAGGGCATTTGTTGATGGCAGCAGAATCATGTTCAGGGGTGAACTCACTCTGCGTGAAGTTCGATTCTAATCAGTTTGACCAGAGGTAGAGAACTAATTGATACCATGTTATGTCAATAAAGTGATCAGTTTTACGTCACTAATTGAATATAGAAAGATCTTATGGCAGTCGAATTACCTTTTGATCGTCCATTGCTTGGCACCTTGTTCAGGAAATTTTGATCTGAATACCTCATGAAGCATCCTGTGTTTAGTGCCCGTCCTTCCGACCATGGCAAGCATCCTATTATTGAGGCTGATGCATTCTGCAAGCATGTGCTGCAAGAACTAGCATTCAATGTTCTCCAGCAATTAGCCAGCACATAAGCTGATCCATTTAACGACCCTGACAGTCGTACTTCAGCCCTTGCATAACCGTTGTTGTTAGGTGCTGCAGCTGCAGCCTGCAATACAGCCTGCCTTGCAGATTCATTGAACCTTGCACCCTTTCGGGTTGAATTCCCACAGATGGCCTTGTCATTAGGTCCTGTGAACTCTTCAAAGAAGTTATAAATCTGTGTCCGCATGAAACAGCCATCAAGGAAGATACGAGCTCCATTACGTGGGTAGCACTGGGGCAGCAAAGTACGTGCCTCAGCAAAGCATAGTATACAATCAGGCAAGGAGAGATCTCCATAACACTGGGCCAAACTGTAGCTTGCATCAGGTCCTGACCCAACAGATGTTGATGCAAAACCAGTGGTTCTCATCTGTACACCAATGTTCTCCATTGAGGCAACAAAGTTGGCACCAGAGAGAGTGTAGTTGTTTTGTAGCGTGGTTGCACATCGGATTTCTATAGTGGTTGCTCTTGCCTCGCCTGCGATTGTTTCCACTTGCAGAGACAAGGCAAGAAGGAAGATGAGGAATAAAAATTGAAGTGTTGTATTCATTTTATATGAACTTGGTAACTTTTGCTGTCTGGTTCTGTCTTCTAAATCTGACAAAATCAAGTAGAAAGCATCTTTGTTATTCACTGTTACCAGGTTTTTGTACTAGAAGAAAACCCTGATTCTAGGGAGCGAGGGAGGCGCGATTGTACATACATGTATATATATATATGAACAAATTCATGCATATATATATATATATATAAATAAATAAATAAAAAATTAAAATTAAAATATTGAATTGAATTGATGATTGTACATACATGGAACTAATTATTTATCTCACTTACCTGAATCAATCTTTTGATCACTTGCTAGCTAGTCAATAATCTCTTTCTCCATCGATCGGTTTCGTTCTCTTCTTTAAACTCAGCTGCTTCATCAATCAAAGGATGGATGGATGGAAGTAATATTAATTGCTTGTTTGTTTAGCTTTTGATTTCTTGGATCAAACTTAACTTTCGTCCCAAGAAAGAAGAAGAAGAACCTCTTCTGTATTAGCAGTAGTAGGGATTATAGATGATTAGAAAATATTAATTGTTTGTTTGTTTGACTTCAAATGTGTCTCAATCTTAATCTCAATCTCAATCTCAATCTCAATCTCGATCTCAGTGGTGGTCCTGGGCACGTGGTTGGCTGGCTAGAAATAGAGTGAGAGAAACAGAGCAGCAAACCAAAACACCATCTGTTTCTCACTCACACACATTGCTTTCACTCTCAATCACTATGACTGGAATTCTCCAGATAAGAGGTCCCTGCAATGTCATGTACAACTCACCTAATTAAACTTCTTGCCTTACGAGGCAGAAGAAGTTTTTGACTTTACCCTGTGGTTGATCTCTAAGGCATCAAAGTCATGTTGCAGAGCTCCACTTATTGGTAGCAGCAAGATCAGATAATTGGATGGCATGACACTTTCAGCATGTTCTTAATGTATCTTTATTATCTTTGGCAAACTGTCAAATGCTTTAATTAGAAACCATGAGAAACAAACCAAAACTAAAAGAAAACAATAAACTCGATTATGATCTCTGCCAGTTGTAAGAATCTCTGCTTCAGTGCCATATGCAACAAGTGTGATTAGGATTATAAACTGATCTTTGCATTGCAAAGCGAGTGGACTTACCTCATGAGCTTGCCTAGCCACTACATTCACTAAAACTCAAAGTCAAGAAATCGCAGTTAGAGAAATTACATAGTTTCATATTTTATACCACATGCTTAAATATTGAAGTACCTGATTCTGATAGACAATCTCCTTAGTTAAGGACTTTGAATCCAAAATCTAGAAGGGTCTCATCATTGCTAAGCCCCCTTGTCAGGATCAATATAATGTCTCCACACAGTTTGCATCATTTGCAACATGTCCTGTGGAAATGTACCACTACTCTTGATATGAGTCAGTTGATGTGTTATGAGAAGGATTCCAACTGTTCTTGTAGCTCTTGCTCCTCAGAAAGGAGACCATCACGTCTATCTGGCATATGCTAAGAAGAGTTATCCATATTACAGCATCAGCTTCAAATGGCATCTCAGAGATAAGTATCAAAGCCTCACTGACTTGGCCTGACCGTCCAATTATATCCACCATACAAGTATAGTGTTCCAATTGGGGTTGTAAACAATAATCATTGATCATTGACTGGAAGTAAGACTTGCATTCCACGAAGAATCCCATATACCCACACGCTAGAAGGAAAGCTAAAAAGGTTGCATGGTTTGGTTTTACATTCTCAAGTTGCATTTTTTTGAATATTTGAAGTGCTTCCATTCCTAGACCATGCTGTGCATATCCGCAAATCATTGTGTTCCATGACACAAAATGCCGCCCGGGCATCTTCTCAAACATCAAACTTGAATTGTGCATATCCCCACATTTTGAGTACATATCAACAAGAGTGCTTGATATGTAAACTTCATATTGCAACTCTTGTTTGATAATTTGTGCGTGAATTTGCCTTCCAAGTGCAATGGTAGCAAGGTTAGCACAAGTATCAAAAATAGTTGCATAGGTAAATTTGTCAGGTAGCTGACCAGTGTCCAACATCTTAGAGAAAAAGTACTGAGCTTGTTCACTTTGTTTCTGCTGTGAGAATCCAGATATAATCGCATTCCATGATACCAATGTTTGTTCGTCTGTTCTACTGTGGAGCTTCTCCACTTCTTCCATCATTCCGCATTTGCAATACATATCAATGAGAGCACTTGCAACAAAAGAGTTTGAGCCTAAACCCGAGTTGATAATTCTGTCATGGATCTCCCTTCCAGAGTTCAGAGCTTGCGCACCTGCACAAGCCTTTAGAACGCTCCCATAAGTGAACTCATCAGGTTCCATTCTTGAATGGAGCATCCAACCGAGTGACAACATCAGTAGTATTTCCTTTTCTTGACCATTTTGTTCATAAGCTGCAATGATTGCATTCCAAGAGAGCGATTCTTCTATCCACGCCATCAAACACCATTTAAGCTTCAGTCAGAGCTCTACATGTTCCATACATGTCCAATACAACATTTGCCACACATATGTTGGATTCAAATTATTTTTAATTGCTATGGTATGTACTTGTGTACCTCCTACATATCCTTGCATCGCTGCACAGCACTTAACACGCCAGACAGACTGATCTCATCTACACCAACACCTGACCTATGCATAAGATGAAAGTGCTTCCAAGCTTCGGGTCCTTGATCATTCAGAGTATATGCAACGATGCAAGGATATCATCTTGGAAACGCAGAGAAACCCCTTTTTGAGTGAACGAATGTGTACTTGAAAGCTTTTTCGATTGATTAAGAGTGAAAGCAGTGTGTGAGTGAGGGAAAATTCTTAAGTACACCACCAAGCACTGTAGTAGTGCTCGTGAGTGAGAAACATATGGTGTTTTGGTTTGCTGCTCTGTTTCTCTCACTCTATTTTTAGCCAGCCAACCACGTGCTCTGGACCCTCCACGCGCACGTGCCTAGGAGGGTCCAGGCATGCTCAAGGGGTTCAGACAAAGCCGGCTAGAATTTTTGAAAAATAAATTTGATGATGCCTATTTTGTGTTTTAACTAAAACAGTTCAATCAACTGGTCAAGGTCCATATAAAGACAAAACTGTGATTTTCATTGGGTAATTATCTTTGGTACCTCACAAAAAGGGTTGATCTTACAATCAAGACACAAAATATGAATTAGACTAAAATTTAATTTTTTTTCCTATTTACTAAATATGAATTTCCCTGTCTAATACATAGATACGCACACATCGTATAATATGGTTCTGACTTCATCAAAAACACACATGCCTGACACCGAAAAAATGAAAGGATTCTACGATGTAATTTCGCAATTGCGAAATGATAAGGAATACTCGCCACTCAAGGAATCCACCAAGAGATAAGAGTAAAAAAAGATAGATATCTTGCCACTCTAAGGAATCCATCAAAGAGATAAGAGATGAAGACTCGTCGATCTATGGAATCCACAAAAGAGATAAGAGTAGTGAATTAGAAAGAATACTATTCACTAACAATATATTTTGAATACACAATCTTAGTTGTCATTTCATTCTTAGGGACTAGCTTATATAGTAATCATGGAACATCCCTCCATGTATAGGTTCATCCCTAATTAATACTAGTCCACCAATTGTAGCTCAGTTGGTCGGACATCCACTCTCCATGTGAGAGGTCGCAGGTTCGAGACTCACAGGTTAGGATTTTGTGAGTTTTCGCTCGATTATTAGGAGCACATGTGCCCCGCCGTTGATAAGCCTTCGGGTATTGAATGCAACTGCTTAGATGGACTAAACCAGAGCGAAAAGAAAGCGAATCTTCATGCAAGGTGGAAGCGATGGACTGAAGCGAAAGCAAGTCTTTATGCAAAATGGAGGCGACGAGGATATTAAGTGGCAACAATATTGTAGCCTTCAGGCATGGATTAATAAATAAATAAAAATGGTCAATGACCCAATAAAAAAATACTAATACATGTATCTTTATTAATGACATTCATAAATTACTTTAAAATAAATGAATGCACCAAGTTTCAAGGTGAATGCATCAAGCCATTCACATAACTAAATGAAGTTCAAACCTGCTCATATGGACGGACGGGATTCGGTGTCTTATGCTTCCGTTTCGCGTGAACTCGTCTCTGAGTTCTTATCGCACTTGTCATTGATGAAAGGGAAAAAGATCTGCGACATTGAATGTTGTCGACACACCATAATCTCTTGGAAGCTCGATCTTATAAGCATTTTATCCGATCCGGTTAAGTACCTTGAAAGGACCATCTCCTCGAGGTTTTAACTCCGCATGCTTGCCTCAAGGAAATCGTTCCCGGCGAAGATGAATTCACACTAAATCTCCTTCTTTGACTTAGCCAATTTTCTGTGCTTATTAGCAGTTTGCCTTTGGTACTTTTCATTTTGCTTAATGATGTGATCTCGCACCTGCTCATGCAGTTTCTTGATGTGGTTAGCTTATTCAACGACATCCCCACTGAATTGATTGTTTGCAGCAGTGGAGCTAAGTCTAGCGGACTCAAAGGATTCCTACCAAAGACTATTAGGAAAAGACTCATCCCAGTTGTTTGGCTTGCAGATCGATTATAGGAAAATTCTGATTGAGGCAGAGTGAGATCCCACTGACGAATGTTCTTGCCCACCAAACTTCGGAGAAGATTTCCTAGGCTACGGTTCACAACTTCTGTCTGTCCATCAGTCTGAGGATGATGTGAGGAACTGAATTGTAGCTTAGTTCCCATCTTTCGCCATAAGGTCCTCCAAAAGTGTCCTACAAATTTAGGGTCTCGATCTGATGTGATAGTTTTAGGAATGCCATGTAGCTTGACAATTTCCTTAAAGTACAGATCAGCGGTGCATGTAGCATCTAGAGTCTTTTCACATGGCACGAAATGAGCCATCTTTAAAAATCTATCTACAACAACCATAACAGAGTCTTTATGTCTCTGTGTCTGTGGTAATCCAACGACAAAGTCAATGCTCACATCTTCCCAGAGAGCCACTGGAACTGGAAGCGGAGTGTACAATCTGGCGTTTTGACCATGAGTTTTGGCAATATGACAAACTTTACACCTTTCCACATGTTTTGCAACGTCACGAGACATTCGTGGCCAATAAAATGTTCCTCAATCAATGATAGAGTTTTGTCTCTGCCAAAGTGTTCTGCTAAACAATCATCATGAGCCTCTACAATGATAACCTCCCTCAACGAACATTCTGGAACGCAGAGTCATATTTCTTTGAAGATAAATCCTTCTTGCAAAACATAAGAGTCCCAAGATTCATCCGAGAGCAGTCAATCCAGATCTTTTTAAAGAAAAGATCATCTTCATACAATTCTTTCAACACTTCAAACTCCAATACTTTCACTTGCATAGTGTTTAGGAAAACATGTCGCCTGTTCAAAGCATCTACTACTTGATTCAGCTTGCCTGACTTGTGCTTGATGTGAAAAGTATAGGCTTGCAAGAATTCAACCCACTTTACATGCCTATTGTTCAACTTGTGTTGTCTATTAATAAATCCCAGTGCCTCATGATTAGAAAAGAGAATGAACTCTTTATAAATGAGATAATGCCTCCAATGATTCAAGGCTCGAACAATAGCATAAAATTCTTTGTCATAGGTAGAATACCTTGAGCGAGCATGATTTAATTTTTCACTGAAAATGGCAATAGGTTTACCTTCTTGGCTGAGCACAACACCTATCCCAACATTCGATGCATCACAATCAACTTCGAATACTTTGCTGAAATCGGGAAGCACAAGAATAAGAGCTCCGGTCATCTTCTTCTTTATCAATTCAAAACTCTTCTGTGTTTCTGGATTCCACTGAAAACTCCCTCCTTTTAAGCACTTTGTAATTGGAGTGATAATAATACTGAATCCTCTGATAAAACGTCAGTAGAAAGAAGCTAAGCCATGGAAACTTCGGATGTCATGAACTGTTGAGGGAATTGGCCAACTTGTAATAGCTTCAACCTTATTAGGGTCCACCATAATTCCATCTCCAGAAACAATATAACCCAAAAAGGTTAACTTGTTGGTTAGAAATTCACATTTCTTCAGGTTCGCAAATAACTTCTGGTCACGTAACACCTGAAACACTAGGTGTAAATGCTCAAAATGGGACTTCTGATCCTTGCTAAAGATGAGGATGTCATAGAAGAACACGACCACAAACTTTTCAATAAAAGATTGAAAATATGATTCATGAGCCGCATAAAAGTACTAGGAGCATTAGATAACCCAAAGAGCATTACCATCCATTCATATAAATCATCTTTGGTTTTGAAAGCAGTCTTCCATTCATCTCCTGGTCTCATGCAAATTTGATGATATCCACTTCGCAAGTCAATTTTTGAGAAAATTGTTGCTCCATGTAGTTGATCAAAGAAATCATCAAGTCGAGGAATGAGAAACTGGTACTTGATGGTGATTTTGTTCACTGCCCTGCTAACTACACACATTCTCCACGAACCATCTTTCTTGGGCACAAGCAATGCAGGTACAGCACAAGGACTCGTACTTTCTCTAATAAATCCCTTGTTCAACAATTTATCCACCTGCCCTTTCAACTCCTCAAACTCTTTGGGATTCATTCGATAAGCTGTCTTATTATGAATAATAGCACTATGAACAAAATCAATATGATGTTTAATACCTCTCATTGGGGGCAACCCTCCTGGAATGTCTTCTGTAACATCTTGGAATTCTTCAAATAGCCTCCGCGGTATGGGTGGGACTTCGGCAGCATTTTGATTTGATTCCAACATCACTAGAATCAAAACCATGGTTTGTTCTTGCATCTCTCCAAGGAATTCAGACTTAGTTAATAAGTTATTTTCCTTTTCCTTGAGTTGCTTTTCACTCTTTTTTTTGCTTCTACAAGCCCTAGAATGATCTTCGCACCATCCTTCTCAAAAGAATAGGTGTTTTTGAAGCCATCATGGATGACTCTTCAATCATACTGCCACGGTCTTCCAAGTAGTAGATGACAAGCATCCATAGGGACAACGTCGCACCACACTTCATCTTTATAAGTCTTTCCAATGGAAAACTGAACTAAACTTCTTTTATCAACTCGTACCTCATTTCCTCTTCATAGCCAAGAAAGCTTGTACGGTTGCGGGTGTTTTTAAGTCTTCAAATTCAGTTTCTCCACCATGGTGGTAGCAACTACGTTTTTGCAGCTTCTCCCATCAATGATGACATCACAAACTCTTCCATGGAAGGTACACCTCGTATGGAAAATATTGTTCTGCTGCGAATCACCTTCCTTAACTGGAGTTGACTTCCAACTACGACGAATGACCAGGCTTGCTCCTTCGTCGCCATACATAATCTCGCCATCATACTTCGAATCTCCATCTTCTTGGAAAAACTCCTCTTTACCAGGTTCTTCTTCTACCTTCTCTATAAGTGAAACTATTTTTTTATTCGGGCACTCTGAAGTAATGTGACACAACCCCTGGCATTTAAAGCATCAGACAATAGTTAGTCGAAGCTCCAGTAGGCTACTAGCTACTTTCAGACGACGAAGAAGCTAAGTTAGTCGAAGCTCCTCTTTACCAAATCCTTTTTCCATCCCAACCCCGAAGAGGCCATTGCCACCACCGAGTCCACTGGCAGCAGTTGGTCAGCCAATTCCACCACATCTAGCACCATATTCAGTTGTCCACCTTCGTCATGCTTGACTGAAGTATCCCAATTTCCTTCATTTTCATTCCCTATGTCGTTAGCATTCAAGGGTTCAACTTCCTTTTCATCCAATATAGCAAATGGGTTCGCCAACTGCAAACCTTCATTTTTATTTTCAATCTGGCTTGCCAAAAGATTTTTATTCGCTGGTCAACCTTCTTGATTCAACACTTCCTGCAAAACTTCCTTTTCAGCCAATATAGCAAATGGGTCTTCCGATTTATCCATTGTCTTTGCTGAAATTTCATTCTCCTTGGTGGAATCACTTTTCTTTTCCATGTTCGCTTTTGCTACTGGCATGTATACTTGCTTTTGAATCTGATCACTCTCATTGTTCTTTTAATCATTCAAGTCTACTCTCCCTTGAGGTTCTACAACCCTTTTGCCTACCCGTTTCTTGTGATTATAGAGTGTCCCAAGCTTCCTACGACAAGCTAATACATCATGGTCTATTAACGAACAAACTTTGCGGTATTTAAACCTTAGAAACATAATCTGTTGCCAGAATCCTTTATTCCCTGCCCTATCAATCCAAATTCTTGTGGGGAGAAGCTTAGTTAAATCCATCTCCACACACATTCAGGCAACTGTAGGCCTACTCAAGCATCTAGTGGTGTTATCCAATCGCAAATACACACCAAAGAAATTTCCTATAGCCTTTAAAAGCGGATGGTGAAATAATTGAAGCGAAATATTGGGAAGTTCAACCCACAATAGGACTATCACATGATCTTCCCATAGGCTAAAATTTGCATGTCATCTGAATGCCTTGAAATGCACACCACGAATTAAAAAAGAATCACGGGAAAGTAACTCTTTTCTCCTCATTTTCTGATTACAGTCGGACAGAAACATGCCTGGGATCTAGAAGACCCATTGAAAAGTTGTCTACAATCCCCCAAGTTCTATGAATCGCATCCCGTATCGCTCCCAAAGTCGGCCTAAAACTCGAATAGTTCAAAACTATCACAAGATTTTCCATGAAATTTGCGCCATTACCTTCGTCTGTACTCGTAAAAGCGACGACAGAAGATCCTTCCTTCCTAAAGTCGGTGCCTTCGATGGAACCTTCAATAGTTTCCACCTTATGATTGTTTCCAAGAACCTGAGCAAAGGAACAGACTTGCTGAGGTTGCTCTTCATCCATGGCCAACCAAGGGAGGAGCTCCCTTGGTCACCGTCGCAGCCGCCATGAGAACCCTAGCCGCCCCCCAATGAACAACCAAGATCGTCCCAAATCCAGCAGGAAACAACCACGATTGAAACCCAAAACACTATGACCAGTTTGCCCCCATTTTCTCAAATTGCCTCAGTGTTTTCCAAGTCTCATTTCTCTCACTTACCGAATCAGTCTTTTGATAGTCAATAATCTCTTTCTCCATCAATATGTTTCGTTCTCTTCTTGAGCTGTGATTCTTCAATCAAAGGATTGATGGATGGATGGATGGATAGAAATAATATTAATTGTTTGTTTCTTGGGCTTTCGATTTCTTCGATCAAACTTAACTTGCGTCCCAAAAAAGAAAAAACCTCTTCTGTAGTAGCAGTAATAGGTGTTGTGCTCGGGGGTGAAACATCGAAGCCCCCTGACACCACCACTACACGATATGTCTCGAGCAACTATATTGTCCCCAATTTAGACACCCGCCACCGCACAGGTATGGGGTTTTTACGAACGGAGCTCAACTTTTCAAATGCTTCCAAAAGGCCTCGTCGCTATTAAGACATATCCAACTTCATATATACTTATCTACTTGGTCCCTTAGTTGATGTGGGACTAAGTTGAGCCAACCCCATTTTTAACAATCTCCACTTTGCACAAAACTTATTGAACTTACCCAGGCCCAGGATAAGCTCCATCACAACGTGTTATTCTGCACTTTCAACTCGCCAAGCCCAAGGCCGAACCATCGGCTCTGATACCACTTGTTTTGCTCGGGGGTGAAGCAACGAAGCCCCCCGGCACCACCACTACACGATATGTCATATGTCTCGAGCAACGATATTGTCCCCAATTTAGACACCCGCCATCGCCTGGGTATGGGGTTTTTACGAACGGAGCTCAACTTTTTCAAATGCTCCCAAAAGGCCTCGTCGCTATTAAGACATATCCAACTTCATATATACTTAACTCTACTTGGTCCCTTAGTTGATGTGGGACTAAGTTGAGCCAACCCCATTTTTAACAGTAGGAATTATAGATGATTAGATAATATTAATTGTTTGTTTATTTGTTTGTTAGACTTCAAAAGTGTCTTAATCTCAATCCCAATTGCGATGGTACATATAAATGTTTTTTAAATGTTCCCAAATTCTCTTGCTCAATTCAAATATGTATGAAAGTGAATGGAATGGAAAAGAAGAAGAAACAACTAATCGATTGACTAATGACTAAATAACCAATGTCCCTGAAGTCATCCCCGGTCCTGCGGCTTTTGTTTCCTTCCTTGATCACTGGGTATAGGTTTGGTGTGTCTTTCCACTGGCTCCTTGTGATTTTCACCCCTCGGTCATTGTTCAACAGGAGATGAAACATTTCCAATGCTTGTGGGTTGGAAATAAAAAGGAAGAGGTATCAACCATTTGGAACTCAGAAAACAGATAGTACCCACAAAAAAAAAATTTGCCTATTTTTTGTTTTAACGAAAATAGTATGATCAATTATATTGATCGCATTGTTTGGAGAATCAAAATACATGTAGTCGACCCCGAGAGTATCAGGAATGAACTTTTTTGATGATGATGACGATGAAAAGTGACAGACAACTTCATTCTTTCATGGAATTTAAGCATATTATGAAACATATATCAAAATCTGAAATTGTCCAAAGTGTTTTTCCTCTTCTTCTTGGGCAGACTTAGCAACAGTGACAGGCAGCTTCATCCTTTCATTCTTTCATGTTGGGCTGCAACTCTTTTCTATTCAATCAGGAAGTGTTTTTCATGGTCTGTCTCTGTTTGTGCCTTTCTGGTTAACTTCTATGTCATCATTGTTGCTCTCAAGCTAGTTAACAACAATCTGGCATTTGCCTTCATTGACAGTTTACGCACCTCTGTTACCAATAGCTCAGTATCATCCAATTTGATTTGATTGCATTGGTGGAAAACTAAGTTGCATGTTTGATGAATAAAACATTTCACCAATCGCACTTTCATTGGAAAAGAAGAGAATACATGCATCTTCAAAGTGCAGAAACAAATTAAATAGGAAATCTCCTGAGCTGAAAGTTAATTTGACCTACATAATTAAGAAAGACGTAACTAAGATAGAACTTCATGAAGACCATCCACATCTGGCTTTGATATAAACACCATCCTGACACTTGAAGATGCCCGTGGATGTTTTTGTAGACGTTTACCAATTTTTGTCATCTCAAATTTGTGTTTTGAACATTTGTAGTCGTATTGAATGGTAACTCTTTCGAGAACCACTGCATTGTCTAATAAAAACATAACGAACTTGATCCCATTTTCACAAGCTTGGAAGTTGTGGATCTTGACCATCTTGAGATGAGATAGTATGGATCCAGTGGTGGATGACCATGACTGCTTGCGAGATTTAGTCACTTTTCTAGCTAAAGGTGCCTGGAACAAGGATTAAAAAGTTATATGAAGAAGAACAAAAATGACAAAATGAATTTCCTAGGTTTAGTGGATTATTACCTCGTCAGGGCTTTCGTTCTCAAGTATAAGAGATTCAAGGTTGGGGGAGTAATTGAGCAGAGTGCTAATCATTAGTTGTTCACAAGCATGGAACGTAGTTGTCAGCTTCAACCATTTCAGATTGCAAAAGGGTACACAGATGTATTGTGGTAAACAAAACCCATGCTCTAACTGGGAGAATAATGCCTTGTAGACCGATAAACTTAAAAACTCAACATGATGTCCAACACTTTCAATGAAAGAAATCATAGGGGATATGACCGCGGCATCAGTCCTTGTAATATACTTTGCAGAAAATTGTACATTTGATACTGCAGGAGGATTATGTGTGAAAAAGATATTGCACCACGTATCAAGATTAAATTTGAAAGATGTGAGGTTAGGAGTAGACATGATTATGCTACGCACAATTCTTGTCCGGTTTTCTAGAAAGATGAGGTTCCTTAGTTGCGGAAAACTTATATTCATAACCTTGTATCTAAGCAGCACGCAGTCTTCGACATATAAAGTCTCAAGGACAGGACAAGTGGAAGCAGAGAATAGAGAGTGAAAGTGATCAGTTTCAAAGTCAAGGCCCTCAAGATGCAGAGTTTTTAGGGAAGGTAAGAAAACTGAAGAGGAAGTAGGCAGTTTAATCGGAAAACCTCCCAAACCAACAAATGGGGTTATGAGTTTGAGGACTCTGAGAGATGAAAAGATGAATACATTAGGCAAGTGGGAAGGAATTGCGTGGAACAATGAAATTTCCAGAATTTTGACGTTCTTAGCCCCGGCAAAATCAAGACATGAATCCATGGTTGCGAGACATAAATCAGTGGTAAAGCCATGGTAAGATAGACTAAGTTTCTCAATGTCATCATAAGAAGAAGAAGAATTGGGACGGTGAAGAAGAAAGGAATTAATAAAATTGATGAAAACTGTTATTGAAGGAAATAAGTTGCCATCAAATTGTAAACAATCGACGGAACGCCAGAGGTTTTTCCATGTTTTGGAGAGGATTGATGTTTGAACTACAGTTTTTGTTGGAAGTAGAGCGAGAATTTGAAGGAGTAAGTGATTGGGTAAAGAACTTATCTTATCCACCAAGTTAGAGTTTCTGCCGCTACCGTTCCTCTTCTTCTTGGCTGCCCATTGAGGGAGTTGATGATGACGAGGGTTGATTCTCTTCCTCTTCTTCTTTTCGCTCCATTGATATTGAAATTGACGGATCATTATTCACTTGGGCAAATTTCAAAAGGGAATACTGAGTATGAAGACCGTTAGGAATTGGTAATATCTTCCTCGTTATAATAGCTTTTAGAAAGCTTATGAAATGAAAAAAAAAAAACTATAAAAGATGGAAAGTGAGACAAAACTTGACTTGAAGAAGCAACTCCACCCGGATCTGATCTGAAGAGAAGGGAAGAAAAATTAGGGCAGAGTTGTTATTTTATTGCAAACTAAGGAATACTATCTATCTATTCGATTCTGGGAATATGACCTTGGTTTGGAAGGATTGAATTTGGAAATTACTAGTCATGTCCGAGTTCCACTCCGATTGCACTTTGTGCACCCACGTATAAAACAATAAAACAAAATTATTGTGCAGAGGATGGGGGGCACTTGCCCCCTATCAATCACTAAACTATTGCCCCCCTAAAAAATTAGCCATGTTATTGTTAAGCAAAATTTTGGCCCCTCAACTAAGATATGTTATACTTTGCCCGTCCAAATGAAAATCCTGGCTCCGCCACTGCTGGCAGTTGGCCCTTCAGACCAACAACAGAGGTGATGAAAAAGATGCCCCTTGGTCCTGTTTTCTCATGTTTTCATTGTAGGGAGTAGTGATGGTGAAAAATTTCTCATGTTTTCTTTGTAGGGAGTAGTGATGGTGAACATCTCGTGCTTTCAGTATTGGATTAGGTGTTTTACTTGGTTATAAAGATTTTTTTTTTTTTTTGAAAATTGAACGGGGGTTATTAAAGGATCCCCGAACCTAAAGAAAAAGGAGTGTTACATTCAAAGCTATGTGTTTTACTTAGTTATAAAGATTTTATTTCAAAGCTATGTATAAAGTACTTAATTTTATGTGTTTGCATTGTAGTTAGATTTTCATGAATGTCCGATAGCTGTTCGCATTGTATGCACTTTTTGATATCCATAATCTCAGTCGCCATATAAATATTAGTCCTTAAATA
This sequence comes from Berberis vulgaris, assembly GCA_963556465.1. NCBI lineage: Eukaryota > Viridiplantae > Streptophyta > Magnoliopsida > Ranunculales > Berberidaceae > Berberis > Berberis vulgaris. The sequence goes on from OY747135.1 coordinate 79,888,570, forward strand.
ATTTTACTATGCAAAAGTGACGCAGCTTCATTCTTTCATGTTTGACTGCAAATCTTTTCCATTAAATCAGGAAGTGTTTTTCATGTACTTACTCTGTTTTTTGCATTTTCAGTTAACTTCTTTGTGTCATCATTGTTGCCCTCAAGCTAGTTAATAATACCAATCTGGCATTTAGCCTTAATTGACAGTTTACACACTTCTATTACCAATAGCTCAGTATTATCCAATTTGATTTGATTGTATTGTTGATCATAAGATGTCAATGAAACACTCCGATCCAATCTTAAGGTACCAATGAAGGATGATATAAATCCGTTTTCTTCGAGGATAAATGGGAATTTAATTTTGTTCTCATTCTACTTATCAATAGACATTCCCTTTGTATGCAGAGATTTCTTTGAGGAGATGAATGTGACATGCAGAATGAATAAGCCAACATCGTGTGATACATGCAAAAACATAGCAGTTAGATGAATAAAACATTTCACTTTAGTTGGGAAAGAAGGGAATACATGCATCAAAGTGCAGAAACAAATAAATAGGGAATCTCCTGAGCTGAAAGTTAATTTGACCTACATATTAAGAAAGACAAAACTAAGAAACAACTTCATGAAGATCATCCACATCCGGCTTTTATATAAATACCATCCTGACACTCGAAGATGCCCGTGGATGTGTTTGTAGATGTTTACCAATTTTTGTCATCTCAAATTGGTGTTTTGAATACCAATTTGAGACATAAATCAGTGGTAAAGACAAAGATATGGTAAGAGAGACTAAGTTTCTCAATGTCATCATAAGAAGAAGAAGAAGAAGAATTATTGCGACAGTGAAGAAGAAAGGAATTCATAAAATTGGTGAAAGCTGTTAAAGAAGGAAATAAGTTACGATCAAATTGTAAACAATTGACGGAACGCCAGAGGTTTTTCCATGTTAAAGCACTTATCTTATCCACCAATTCCAATTCCAATTCCAATTCCATGAAAGAGGAGTTAGAGTTGCTGCCTCTCCCGCTCCTCTTTGTCTTGGCCCCCGTTGAGGGAGTTGATATTGACATTGATGGATCATAGGCTACTCGGGTAACTTTCAAAAGAGAACATTAGCATTGAGACCATTTGATATGAGTCATATTTTCCTAGTTATGCATCTGTTCAACCTCTATAATAACTTTTCGAAAAACTTATGAAACGAGGAATTATTTGAATTTAAAAAAAGATCTATAAAGGAAGGAAACTGGGGCAAAACTTGACTTGAAGTAGCAAGTCCACCCAAATTTTGAACAACATATAATTCCAAGTATGCTTCTCTTTTGAATCCCTTCAGCATATTATTGCCGGTTTATTGTTTTAGTCAATCGTATAACGATGCATAATACTTTAAGGATCAAGAAGAATACAAGGGAAAATACAAAGAGAAAACAAATAATATCTAAGTAAATTTTCCAAGTGGATAACTTTACATTCATTGATTATTATTTGAGATCATCTGGGATAGAATGAGCTATAGGTTGCTGTTGCATTTGAAGATGAATGAGTACCATTGAGTGGGTGACGTGGGTCTTCGTTAAGGTCATTGAGCTCCATGGTCTTCGCATCAATAAAAGGTGGATTTGCTGGTGCCGGAAGTTGTTCATCCTTATTTTTGAGATACTCCAGGGATCTTGACATTGATGGTCGTAATGAAGCGATCTCTTGCATACAAAGAAGTCCCACATGCACTACCCTGAACATTTCATTCTTAACATGAATTGTATCTTCAGAGTTGGACAATAGCAGATTGGGATCGTAAAGTTCTTCCACTGTTCCAAGTTGGAAATGCTTCCAGGCCTGTATTTTTTCCAAATGCCAGAGGAACCAAAAAATTTAGTAGTTAACCAAATAATATAGAAAGATATATTAAGAGTGTGTTGGGTAAATGCATTTTCCATAGGAAACTGAATCCAATTTTTGGTAAATCACATGTGAATCAATTTTCCATAGGAAAGATATAATAAGGGTGTGTTTGGTAAATCACATGTGAATCAATTTTCCGTTGCTTGATTGTCTATTTAACGATGAGGAATAGTTCTTCACATGACTAGCTTTTCCATCACTCATAGGAACCCAACTCTTTGCACACCCCACCCCCCCAAGAATAATCAAAATTCACATAATCAGTTTCAATTCTCATGCTTGTTTTCAATGCTACCAAATAGACTTTAAAAGAAAACTATATATGTGATTGGGAGAACGTAGTATCCATGGATATATGATGATGATGCATGACAAGTGCAGAGATTTACCGCTTTGACTAGGCTGTCTGTGTAGTCTGAGGTTATGCGCCTGTTGTTCTGTCTTCCAGTGACAATCTCTAATAAAAGCACCCCAAAGCTGTAGACATCAACCTTTTCTGTTAACTGACCATGGGCTAGGTACTCGGGAGCCATATATCCTCTGTAGGTTTAGAAACCACGCATCAGATATAAATGTAAATGCTTCACTCATGCTTCATGCATATTTATGAACTATGCAATATATATATCATATAATGACATAAAAGTGTAGAAATTATGTTTTATCTTCCCCTATCTCTTCCATACGTTGAGATATATTCTCCATCTGTCTAGTCTTTTGATAGAGGTGAATTGCGAGGATTGATATTGTTGGATATCAAATCACTTTCTAGAGCTGACATTTTCTTTATTAGTGTTCAAAAAAGAATAGGGAAATAAATACATACAATGTTCCTGCAATTGCAGTGCTGATGTGGCTTTTGTCTTCTTGGAAAGCCCTCGCCAATCCAAAATCAGCAATTTTAGCTTGGAGTCTAGAATCCAAAAGGATGTTGCTGGCTTTTATATCCCGGTGAACGATTCTATTATTTGAGTTCTTATGCAAGTAGGCCAAACCTTCAGCTGTCCCAAGGATTATCTCAAATCTCTTATCCCAGTACAGTGCTTTACCTCTGGTTGGATCTGTCATACATAATTCAAAACAAAAACTTCATTCAGTCATAGTTAATATTCAACAAAATTCACTTATAATATAAAAAGAGCACTGGACCTGTTATTAAAAACTAAAGTCCACAGCCTGACCGCTTGACATATGCTAGATTTGTCTTCTCGGTCTATCAGCTTAAGCTTTTAGAGCAGATAACACTTTATAGTTTTAGGCTGGAGTAGAAATTACCAAAGAGGAAATGATCTAGACTCTTGTTTGGGAGCAATTCATAGACTATGAGGCTTTCAGGTCCTGAACAACTGCAACCCAACAACCTGACCAGGTTCTTGTGCTCCACACTGCTTATCATGTTGACTTCATTATAGAAATCTGCAGTTCTGTGTCTATTATTAAAGAAAAGCCTCTTAACAGCAACCTCTCGTCCATCGACCAAAACTCCCTGCGATAAAAATTGGTAATTCCCGTCAGAAATGACCAAGATGTGTAACAAATTTATTTCAGGATGTTGGAAACTCTGTGAATTTTGACTAATATCCTCAATCTGGAAACTTGAGCTGGAATAAATAGGCATAAAGAAAAGACCTTCCTAATCTAGCTTGCTGAAATGACTCACCTTGTAAACAGTCCCAAATCCTCCTTGGCCAAGCTTGTTTGCATTGTCAAAAGATCTAGTGGCCTTCTCAAGTGTCGAGTACTTGAAGATCAAGCTGCTGTTGATAAGAATCTTTGCCATTTTAACTGCATCATTTGAGCCTGGAAATCGAAAAACACTTGCAAAGACTTTCAATGATATTTCAAATATTGCATATTAATTGCGATAATTAAAATTTCGATACATCGTCAATTAGGTCACGAAGGAAACTTCATACCTCTTCTTTTCTTTTCTAGTTGCTTGTTCTTCCATAAATAAACTCCAATAGTTGTGCCAAGGATCACCACGAATGCAGAACTCAAAATGGCAATTATCATGACTATTGTTCTCCCTGCAAAACGATAAACACCTATCGTACTCAGATCATACTAAATGCAGAAATGTGCTTTTCATGGACATTGAAGTTGTGGGCACTCGATAGTAGAGGTGGCTGAATAATAGTGCATTCAGGGGTGAATTCACTCTGTGTGAAGTTCAATTCTACTAAGTATGACCAGAGGTAGAGAACTAATTGATACAAGCTGATATCAATAATATATGTGATCAGTTTTACGTCAATAATTGAATATAGAAAGATCTTATGGCAGTTGAATACCTTTTGATCGTCCATTGCTTGGCACCTTGTTCAGGAATTTTTTGTCTGAATACCTCATGAAGCATCCTGTGTTTAGTGCCCGTCCTTCCGACCATGGCAAGCATCCTATTATTGAGGCTGATGCATTCTGCAAGCACGCGCTGCAAGAACTAGCATTCAATGTTCTCCAGCAATTAGCTAGCACATAAGCTGACTCATTTAACAACCCTGGCAGTAGTACTTCAGCCCTTGCATAACCGTTGTTGTTAGGTGCTGCAGCTGCAGCCTGCAATACAGCCTGTCTCGCAGATTCATGGAACCTTGCACCTTTTCGGGTTGAATTCCCACAGATGGCCTTGTCGTTAGGTCCTGTAAACTCTTCAAAGAAGGTATAATTCTGTGACCTTATGAAACAGCCATCAAGGAAGATACAACCTCCATTATGTGGGTAGCACTGGGCCAGCAAAGTACGTGCCTCGGCATAGCATAGTACACAATCAGGCAAGGAGAGGTCTCCATAACACTGGGCCAAAACGTAGCTTGCATCAATTCCTGACCCAACAGATGTTAATGCAAAACCAGTAGTTCTTATCTGGATACCAATATTCTCCATTGAGGCAACACGGTTTGGACCAGAGACACTGTTGTTGTTTTGTAGAGTGGTTACACATTGGATTTCTACGGCAGTTGCTCTTGACTGACCTGCAATTGTTTCCACTCGCAGAGACAAGGTAAGAAGGAAAATGAGGAGTAAAAACTGAAGTGTAGTGTTCATTTTATATGAACTTGGCAACTTTTGCTATCTGTTTTCTGGCTTCTAAGTCTGTCAAAACGAGTAGAAAGCATCTGTTGTACCATTCAGACGGAAGAATGGTGTCCGCTGCCCCTTCCAGGGTCGATGTGGGATAAACCCAACAATCTCCCCCTCTCACAGTAACCCTTGGGCCTCTCTCAACCCCAAAAGCTAGATCATGAGATGAGGCTTTCCCTCATACTTATAAACCGACCACCTGCCACTTCCACAGCCGATGTGGGATAAACCCAACAAATCTTGTGAATTGTATTGGATGCCTCATATTCCAACTACAGTCAGGATTGATTATCCTTTGGACTCGTTGATTTTGTTTTCCAGGCTAGGCTCTCACTCAACCTGCTGTTTTCATAGAACGTTCACACTGGCTTAACAAATACCTGTATGCAGTCTCTGTTAATCAAATTTATGCTGCAAAGTTTTGAATTAAAATTCAAGATCAGATGGGTGTTACTTGAAAAAGATGGGGACTGCAAACTTTTGTACAATAGCAAGCATCACAATCAAAGTACCTAACCAGAGATGAATTGCTTAAAACTCTAGAGAACCCTTTAGCAATCTTGTTTAGTAGTCTAGTTTATTTAGAGGCCACGGTCAGAGAATTTGTTTCTTTTTGCCTTGACAGAATCACAATGTTGAAATTGTAAACCAACTCCAACCCCCTTAGGAAATAAAATAAAAAAATTCCGCACAGGTGAGGCAGGCAGGCCACCCCTAACTACACAAAGAAACTAGAGAGAAGAGGGCTGAAGACAACTTCCCCGGCCGGCCCAAATACAACCTAGCTAACTAGCTATCTAGTATGGCATGGCATGTTATGCGTAAGACATACAATTCTTGATTCAAGCTACTATACTACTAATAATAAGATGACTTACTCACTCATTCAGTAATAACAGGGAGTGCAAATTCCTCCAACCACATAGATGGACAATAATATAAAGGCTTGTTGCTTCTTTCTTAGTTTCTTTAACTAACAGGGAGAGCAAATTCATCCATATATAGATGATTAGAAAATCTTAATTGTTTGTTTGTCTAGACTTCAAAGGTGTCTTAATCTCAATCTCAGTGGTGGTGATGGTGGTAGACTGGTAGGTATAATTGTTTTTTCAGAGTTGCCAAATTCTCTTTCTCAATTCAAATGTGAATGGAAGCGAAAGAAGAACCAACTAATTGATTGACTGATGACTAAATTACCAATGTCCCTAAAGTCCTGCGACTTTTGTTTCATTCCTTGACCACTAGGTGTATGTGTGGTGTGTGTCTTCCCACGGACTTTAAAACCAAAAGTTTGTCGACTCGTCCCCTCGATGGTTGTTCAACAAGAGATGAAAACATGGCTTCCAATGCTTATGGATTGTAAATAAAAAGGAAGAGTTATTTTTACCATTTGGTACTCAGAAAACATATAGTACCCAAAAAATTTTAAATGATGCCTATTTTTTGTTTTAACTAAAACAGTTCAATCAACTATATTGACCTGCCCAAAAACAGTTTGAACTGTGTTTGTTTTAAAAGATCAAACTGTGAAGAAAGTAGGTGGTGTGGGAGAGTAGAATAAAATGGTTTGAGAGAGAGAAATTGAGTGGTGTGGTGTAGTCGCCGCCTAAATAAAAAGGGTTTTCATGTTTCAATTGTATTGCACTCGTGTAGTTTTCAATCACATCCTTGAAATTGTCCTCCATGTAGCATTGTTCACCCTGTAGAAGTGAAACGACATGTTTAAGATTTTGTGGCTTTTATCACAATCACGAATAAAACTTAATTTCAGTTTTTACCTTTGTCTTGTAAGCTGCAACAACTTCAGGAATAACGCCAATGACATGATAGCTCAACGGTTAGAGCTTGGCGGATGGTACCACTAGGTCATGGATTCAAACTCAGCTTGCGGCATCTTTATGGGTTCTAGGATCCTATAAAAACCCTACTTGTCTTTAAAAAAAAAAAAAAAAACTTCAGGAATAACAATTTTGATAATCCCAAAAGTGTTGATGAATTCTAGCTGGTTCTTCCACTTCTTCCACAAATTTATATCTAGACTTGTCGAGATCATTAAAAGGTTGCCAAATGTCTGAACTAAAGACCGATTAATTGGATTATTGTAAAACCATAATAATACATAGTTCTACATTGTTGAGCAAGTGTGACATCTCGACTCTGTGGAGGTAGAGGGCAGGAATAGTTACACCCACATGCTTAGGAAAACCATCCAAGATGATAGAACATAATGGAGAAACAATTTCCATTTCTAAAAACACAAGACATTCATCACCAATTCCATCCAACCAACCTTGGCCCATTTTAAATCCATGATAACACTCAAGAACCTTAGAATGTCATAGTCTCGAGTATTAGCAATTATATGAAAACATTAACTTAAAAGTAATACCATAAATCATATCAGTTCCAAACACTAATTCACCTCATCTGCACCTAAACCATGTCACCATATACAGTATAAGTGAACTCAGAGCCATGCTTAAAACAATAAATTTAATTAAACACTTACATAGCTGACTTTTAGCTACCAATTAAGTTAACATATTCATAGGTTAGTATGCGCTTCAAGCCAAATGAAAAAACTCATTCATGGAAAAACAGGCTCGACCCTTAGCATATATAGCTCGGTAAGCGAGTCGTCTAGCACTTAGAAATTTTAGTTATGGAGAATTGTCTAAAAGTCCATGCATGAAAAAATCGGGTGTCTGAAAAAGGACAAGCGTATTTTTATGGTGTAAAAACTCCTTGAGTTTGACTATACTAAAATTGACACAAACACCCCTAGTGATAGTCCGTGCCAACACACCTGATTTCATAAGGGCAATATAGGAATTTCAAAAAATTAAGAGAAACCTCATATAAGTTGACTTAGCAAATGCATATTCTAAAATAAAAAATTAGATAACCAACCTTTTTGAGCTTTGGGGTAATTATATTTTTAGTTAAATTTTAAGATAAGCCCCACAAACTAGACTTGTCAATCAATTAAATTTTTATCCAAATCCGGTGAATTTAGGGTTCAACTTGATAACCTTATCAGGCGAATGCCCCACAACTAAATGTAGCAAATGTGGATTGGAAGTATCCAATCTAATACACCATATAAGTTGACTTAGCAAATGCATATTCTAAAATAAAAATTAGATAACCAATCTTTTTGGGCTTTGGGGTAATTATATTTTTAATTAAATTTTAAGATAAGCCCCACAAACTAGACTTGTCAATCGATATTAATTTTAATCCAAATCCGGTGAATTTAGGGTTCAACTTGATAACCTTATCAAGCGAATGCCTGACAACTGAATGTAGCTAATATGGATTGGAAGTATCCAATTTGATTTCATAATATATAATTCTTAATCAATAAGCTTTGATATTTGTTATGGTGGATGTAGGCAATTTTGTCGAACCACGTTAAATTGGTTTTGTTTGGTACGCATTTGTTTCTGAAAAAAATAATTTGTTAAACACCTTATTATCCATGGAAGAGTAATTGCATTTTGTTCATTGTTTTCTCGATAAATAATAGCCTTACCCTTTCTTCATCTCCCCTGTAGTTTCGATGGCTTTTGCAAAATAAATTTGTGGGCATGGGTGGTTTTGGAAATGATCGTAATACATTACATCTTGACTTGTCCAAACAGAGACTTCACTATTTTATCTCGACAATCAGAGAGAGAAAACAATACGAAGTTTACTCATTAATTTTGATATTTCAATCGATTTTAGCGAAACACTCATCGATTTTTTATGATATCGTTTATATTCGTGAACAAGAGCGGGAACTGGTTGATTGAACAAGAAGCAAGAACATATCAGAATACAAGAAAAAATGGAATACTTTATAAAGAGATGAAATCATACAAAGAAACGTGATCAAACTCTCTACTCGAACTAAGCTCACCCAAAGCTGGAAACAGGGAAGAATATGACTCTTTGGTCAACTCATATTTGACTGTCAGTCTAATGCATATCTCGAGGGGAATCTAATAGCTACAAAACAAAAAAAAAATTCTCATCCACGGTGTGTACAAATATTCATGGTGTTATGATCTTATTTTCCTATCTTCCTATTCTCGCAGGAATATGCTCGAGGGTGGAAAAACATATAGGAGAAGAAGAAGAAATGAAGGGGGGTATATTGTATATGGATTCTTATGGAATTGATAAATAATTTGAAAAGTCCACGGACTCTTTAAATTGTCCACGGACTTCTGCTGATTTCTTAAATCCATAGACTTTTGCTACAGACTTTCTAGAGATTTATGAAAATCCACGGACTTTGTATGAACAACTTTTACAGATTTCTAATTATTTGCAAGATAAAAAAGAAGTTGGTAATGACATATCCTCAAGGCTAGCCGTCCACGCTCGTTGACCGCCTGTTTTCAAAATGTCCACATTGAGATGACAATCTAAGGCTAAAATTCAATGTTTTGTATCTCGAATAAAATCAAAGGTCCACTTAAACATAAAGCATATCTCAAAGAAAATCCCACAGTGATTTTAAAAAAAAAAAAAAAAAAAAAAAAAAACTCATCTTCATCCCCAACCCACCTCCCGCTCCTTTATCTCTCTGATTGAATTTCCCCTGCCACTACCACCTCCTCCACTTCCTCCCCATTTTCGTCCACGCGCGACAACACCACCCCCAATCCCTGCCTCTCTCTCCCTCCTATATTCAAAACTACCATCCCTCTTGCCGTTTCTTTGTTTCAGCCCACCGCCTCTCTTCGCACCTCTCTGTTTCATCACCACCGCCCCTGTGAATCAAGAACCCAATTTCAATCAACTTCCACTTCTTCTCTCCATCGGATCTCTTGTTCTTGTCACTCACTCATGAACCATGATGAACACTTCCAGATCAAACTTGGGTTCTTCTCCATCTTTAGTCAAGAAAGATCTCTTAGGTTGATTTGCGTTTGATTTCAATCCCAAGATTTCGACTTGTAAGAATGGGTATCCCTAACTTTCTCTGTGAACGTTTGGGTCAATGTTTGATGAAATGAGATTGAATCCAAATTTTCTTGCAATACAGATATGGGTTTGAAATAGCTTCTTGTCTACTATTGATTTGGGTGTGGGTATGAAAGATCTTCTTTTTACTACTCTGATCTTTGGGAGGCCACAAAAGTCACACATAGATTAAGAACTTTCAACTTTTCAACTAAAGCAAGGGAAAAGTTGTTGGACAATAACAAAAAGAAGTGTTCCTCCTTTGCTTTCAATGCTGGATTGAGCAGCAATAACAACAATGATTCAGAAGATATATTGGGGTTCTAAAATTTCATCTGAAATAGGGAGACGAGAGAGAAAAACAACACCACAACCCCTGTGAATTTGAAAAAACTCATCTCACAAATATATCCTCTAAAGAAATTCTACAAACTAGCACAAGAAAGAATTTGGGAAGACTTTTTTTCACGTTGAAATCTTTGATATGGAGACTGGTAAATTATTGAACTTTGTTATTTATACCTAACATTACAAAGTCCATGAGAATCCATGATTTTTCAAATCCATAAATATGAATGATATTTTGAATACCCTAAAACTTTTGTGGACTTTTCGAAATCCATATTGAATACCCCTAGACTTTGTGGATTTTAGAAAGACTTTTTAAAATCCTGATTGAATACCCCTAGACTTTTGTGGACTTTTTAAAATTCAAATTGAATACACTTGAATTTTCAGAATCCATGGAATTTATTAAATTGCCCAAATTGAATACACTTGAATTTTCAGAATCCATGGAATACTTTATAAAGAGATGAAATCATACAAAGAAACGTGATCAAACTCTCTACTCGAACTAAGCTCACCCAAAGCTGGAAACAGGGAAGAATATGACTCTTTGGTCAACTCATATTTGACTGTCAGTCTAATGCATATCTCGAGGGGAATCTAATAGCTACAAAACAAAAAAAAATTTCTCATCCACGGTGTGTACAAATATTCATGGTGTTATGATCTTATTTTCCTATCTTCCTATTCTCGCAGGAATATGCTCGAGGGTGAAAAAACATATAGGAGAAGAAGAAGAAATGAAGAGAAGGAAGCAAGGGGGGGTTGTCATCCATGGTTGAGAAAAAAAAAGAAAAAAGGAATAAAGGGGACAAAAAAATAAGAACAAAGAGAAACAACGGTAGCGAGGCGAGCGGGGTGGTGCTGCTCTATCTATGAAAAGAGAAGATAATGCAGAAAAGAAGATGAATAATGAGCGATAAATGATTTATATTAGTGGTGTCTTTCAACACATTAAAAAATAAAGCATGGTAGTGTCCTTCAACAGAAGTGATGGTGTAAAAAATTTATTGCCTTATAACACATGTTATTACATTATTGAGTACAAGTTTTGACTGAGTCACACTCGTAAATTATCGAAGCAAGGTTCCGACATTTTTGTGCTATGTACAACCACATCCCACAGTGGGTAGCTTTTGGTCATCTGGTGTTGTGTGCTGATTAGGGGTGGGCATCCCATCATGTCTCAATTTTTTTTTTGGGCATTTTGGGATTGATCAAACTCATCATGCTCCGGTTATTTCTCATCTAGAGTGGGATGAGATCAGGATGAAGATTTTCAATCACGTCCATTGTGAATTTATTTATTTAATATTTATTATTATTATTATTATTAATTTTAATCAAACTATTCTTCTAAAATAAAAGTTTTGGACGTGTTGAAATTAAATCAAAACGTCTACTATTTGAAAATCAGAAATTCTAAATGTCAAGGAAGTGGGCGAGGAAACCAGCGAGGAAAGGGAGGTGGCGGGGGGTGAACCATTCACCCCCTCGGGATGTGTGCCCACTTTTTTGCCGCGCGCATCCCGAGGGGGTGAATGGTTCACCCCCTGCCACCTCCCTTTCCTCGCTGGTTTCCTCGTCACGTAGAATCACTCTTTGAAAATTTACTTGCTAGATTTGGTACTCTTTGTTTAGGTAGAAACTTTAATTTGGATATTAGGTCAAATATAAACCATGAAAATTTATACTTTGTCATATTTTATATTAGTTATAGGATAATTATTCTTGTAGTTAATAAAGGCAAATGATGTTAATTTTGCACTATGAGTTATGTAGTTGGAGAATATTGCTCCTAATTGTATACTGTATAATAATATTTCAACTCTTGCAAAATATGTATGACGGATATATAAATGAGATCCTTCAATCTTTCATCATTCACTTGACAAACTTAATTCTAATGGAATGTAACATTCCTCAAAATTTATATGAGATTTAACACTGTTATGATAAAAGTTATATATACATAAATTTGACATTATTGGTCTGTAAGCAATGTGAGGTGAATTTTTTTTGTTACTTTTTATTAGTGGACTATTTAATACATACGTCTCGAATTTATTGGGATGAGACGAGATCGGAATGAGGTCTATCCCATTCTAACTCCATCCCAAGCCCAAACCAACATAATGAAATAAGAATGATTTTCATCCCGTCCCATCCTGTCCCATGGACACCTCTGGACTGATGAGCATCACAAGATCAATTCCACACGTTGCCTGGCTTTCATATCTCTCACCAAGAAAGCTGTGTATGAGAGAGAAATAAAGATGAAGCACACTACGCTCTACTACCATTTTCAGCTCTTCTTCTCCTCTTGAAACCCAAATAAACCTCTCTCTTTCTTTCTCTGTCACTCTCTCTCTCAAATGGCTCTTGCAATCTCTTCGATCCCATCGTCTCTATCTCCAAATCCCTCTAGAAAATCTTCCCTTTCGCTCTCTTCTTCGTCTTCTCAATTCAACTGTAACCCATTAAAGAAAGCCTCTTTTCCTTCTTCTTCTTGTTCTGCCCCTAATTCTCGCTTTCGAGTTGGTGGTGGCGCTGTGGTGGTGAGGGCCGCTGCCGACTACTACTCCACACTTGGGGTGCCCAAGTCTGCCAACGTTAAAGATATCAAAGCCGCCTACCGAAGGTTGGCACGCCAGGTGCTTGATTAAATTATTTTGCTTCAAACCTTGCATGGGTGATTCAGTTTGTGTACTTTTTGTTCAATTTTGATGGATGAGTATTGGATTTTAGATAGAACAGATTGGCGGGTAGAAGAAATTTAGTTCAAGTCACTACTCTTAAGTAGTGTTTGATCGTAGTTTACGTAAAAGCAAACTAATAGGTTTGGAGAAGTGCACAAGAACCCAATTGGTTTTTCATTCAGAGAATTCTGCGAATATCGTCGTATAAGGTTACTTGGGAATGTAGAGATAGTAGGAAGATTGGCAAGGTTGATACTTTTGAGAGAAGAAAGTTAGCATGGACATGAGTTGCAATGTAGACACTTAGCATATCCCTAGAAGAAATATACCAGTTAGGGTGTAAGATGGTCATGTGACATTAGTGTATGTTAACAGAATTGAACTATTTGGGATGGGGCGTTGTTGTTTTCAGATATTGGGGGAAATAATGCTAGCTGATTGAATCTTCATTTATTTTTTCAGTTTTTGAGAGTTGGGGGATTAGTATTGTGCTCACATGTGTGTTTCTTTGTGGTAATAGTACCATCCCGATGTCAATAAGCAACCTGGAGCAACTGAAAAGTTTAAGGAGATTAGTAATGCATATGAGGTTGGTGCAAGTTCATATAATTCCTACATTTTTTTTTCTTATTGCATTTTTTTTATTGTCCGCGTGTGTTAAGGATGAATTTCTAATCACGAAGACACCTTTTGTATGGTATATTGTTATAGTCAATTCTTCTCAGATCAATGTTGTCTAAGGTCCGTTTATTGGATCAAAGATTGTTCATAGACCAAGAATCATTGTCATTTGATGCATAGTACCTAGAGCTCTCTCGGTGCATGTATGCTTACCATGTTTAGTGTGCTAAGACTATAAATTGTTTGTATATAAATAAATTCAAGTGAATATGATAGAGGTGGGGACAGGGTACTCACCAGGCATAGGGAGAGCAAATCTTTTAATGACTTATTTCACCCAAATATACAGTTCTTCACAGAATCCTCTTTCAAGTTACCCCCAAGTGATGTCCAATTTCCACAGTTAACATTAATCTCCCTACATACATGCTTGGCCCGTCCAGTTTTTATCTTCAGAGATCCTTCGATTGTGTTCGTTACCCAAAGAACCAAGTGCCACTATGATCAACCTGTCACAAGTCCAACTCCCTTTCTAAGTAAAAATTCTGTTAGCTTCTTGGGCGCTCCAATCTGCTAGAAATCAAGCCCATGGCGAAGTTTCTACACTCTTTAGTGTTATCTAATTCCCCACAATCTCTTCCCAACCGTGATCCAAGAACTTTGAGATGAAAACTTGGTGCTTTTCCACCCCAATTCACTAGTGCCCCACCGATGTTATACTTATGACTTATATTGTTCACCATTATATTATTTCCAGAAAATAAATAAAATAATAATAATAAAAAATCTACAAAAGATGATAGGAAGAATCACAATAATGACAAAATGAAGAAAAAATGAAAAATGACACAAAAACATAACTTCAGTTGTGTAGTTCTACGAGATTGTGTATTTCTTTTTAGTTCTTGATAGTGAGCTTTGAAATATACAAAATAAAAGTCTAGGAGGTTTGGAGATGCAAAAACTAAAGACACGATGAAAAAAGAGATCATTATATTATTCTTGGTGAGTTTGAAACTTTTCATTTTTGGTTGGATGTTTTGGTGTGTAACTATGTACTTCCATATAGGGATGGCAACGAGGCGGATTTGAGCAAACCCATCCCCACCCCGCGAGGGATTTTGGGTCCCCGAAATCGCCTCGCATATCCTTTTATCATTTTTTTATAACCATCCCCGACTCGGACGGATAGGCGGATATCCGCCCCGCCCCATTTAACCCGGGGAAAAAAAAAACAGATCTGAGAAAAAAGATGAAACCCTCAATATCTTCTCCCCCAGATCTGAGAAAAAAATAGATCAAGCATGAAACCCTCAATCTCTTCTCCCCATTCTCTGAGAAAAAAGATCTGAGAAAAAAAAAAACAGATCAAGCATAAAACAGATCTGAGAAAAAAATGAAGAATGAAACCCTCAATCTCTTCTCCCCATTCTCTGAGAAGAAGCAGGAAGATCAATCAATGAACATCGATCGAGAAGATCAATCAATGAACATCGATCGAGAAGATCAAGAATATCTTTGAGAAGAAGCAGGAAGATCTGAGAAAATAGATCTGACATGTCATTGGTGGGATGGTGGTGAGCATCGATCGAGAAGATCAATCAATGAACAATTGAACATCGATCGAGTAGGAAGCAGGATGTGTATTGCTTGATGATGAACGACGTGTATTGCTTGATGATCGAGCAGGAAGCATGAGCCAAAATGTGTACTGCTTGATGATCGATCGATGCATTGCGGTGGTGCTGACACCAGACCGCTGCTGTTGTTGCCGATTCTTGCTTTTGGTGAGAGTCTAAGAGATCTGATCGAATGGGTAAATTTTTTTTTTTTCCCTTTAAAGGGCCAGGGGTATCTATGTAAATTTTCATACTTAAACGAATATCCGTGGGGTGGATATGGCCAAATCTGTATCCGCCCTGAATATTCGACGGATGTTATTTGGATATCCGTATCCGCCCCGAACCCCGTTTAGCCATATCCAAATACGCCCCATACGGATTGGATGGAGCGAATATCCGTGAAAATACGCCTCACTACCATCCCTACTTCCATAACAATCACATATGTACCACCAACTTCCTGGATAAGAGTTCCAAATCTATCCACGTCCCTGAAACTCCGTCCAAATTAAGCCCCCCCCCATCGTACAATGTAGTGATGTACTAATCTGTGAGACTCGTACCCAGACCCATACCGGTACCTGTACCCATACATCTGTGCTTGTACCACATCCCATAGCAATCATCGTTCCAGGTAAAGTTGCTTTTGCTCAATGAGGGACCACATAAGAAAGGGGCATTGGAAGTAAATGATGCATTGATTCTCGATGAAGCTCAGTTCACATACCACATTTATCGATGAAGAGAAATAATATTCTTTTGTTCCTTGGCCAAAAAGCTATTGACGATAACACATGCTTGATCAAAACAACATCTTGTATGGGTTGATCTTTCATAGACTGGAATGCTTACGATAGAACTTCTTATTGTAGTAGTACGACCTGGTGTCAAGATGTATATCTTTTTGGACACTGATAACTTACTGTTCATTCTTTCAATAACTGGAGAGCTTTTATATATCTTTTGAGAAGGTCTGATGCATCTAGATATATTATCTAAAAGTAAATTTTAGGCATCTCCAAATATTTTACTTGTTACAAAATCTCTCCAACGAACAAGAAATAATTTGATGTTCGCCACTTGTATGGCTATTTTTATCTTTCCTACTACTCGATGAGGGCCACACTTAAGGATGATTCCTCTATTAACTGCTATCTTGTTATCTAATACCAGTTGTTCCATTAAGGATTTTGAACCAGTCATCTGAACCATCCTTACTGTTTTAAATGTCTTCTAATTTCACTACCTGACAGTGTTTACAATTCGCCTTTGGAAATGCCCATTGTATCCCAGAAGACTAAGATATGTCATTTATAGTGAAGTCTACATTCTTTTATGTATATTGTTGCAGGCTTATTTGTA
This sequence comes from Berberis vulgaris, assembly GCA_963556465.1. Taxonomy (NCBI): domain Eukaryota; kingdom Viridiplantae; phylum Streptophyta; class Magnoliopsida; order Ranunculales; family Berberidaceae; genus Berberis; species Berberis vulgaris. The sequence goes on from OY747135.1 coordinate 79,905,154, forward strand.
GACTGTGCATTTCATCTTCAATTATGGCCATTTTTAGTTGTATGTTTATATTTTATCTATTCAATCCGCCAATTTCTTTCTGTCAATTTTATGTGTTTCATGCGCTTCTGGGATTGATGTGTTTATCTTTTTCTTTATAAAGAACTCATTAATTTATAGTCAAGAAAGAGTGCATGAGAAGTGGATACGCTCTTTGTAACTGAAATGTGCATTTAAGTGATACTACTGTTTGAATTTTGAAGTTGTACATTGCCAGGTATTATCTGACGATAAAAAGAGGGCTTTGTACGATCAATATGGTGAAGCTGGAGTTAAGAGCTCTGTAGGAGGGGCATCTGGAGCTTACACGGTATTTCAAATAGCGATTTCTTGTTCCATATTTTTCTCTATAGATTTATTTATTTCGTTTCATCATGATACATGTGCCTCTGGAGGGGTTTATGAATGGCTGGAAATTGGATTTCCCTGTTTGATTTCTAGGACTGGATACATTTACGAAATTGAGTACCACATAATACTAAATATCCGGGATTGGATGCGAATCTTAACATAATTTTTACTTATTAGTTTATTTAACATGCAGTTTTGTTTGAATTTGTTAAATATTATTGCTACTGTCATGTTATTATTATTTTTATTGTTATTATCGTTGCTATCATTATCATTCAAAATCTAGCTCCTCCTTTTCTTTTCTTTTTGTGTTATCGTGCTGTAATGATGGCTGAAATCTACTCCCTTATGAATGCTTTAGTCAGGTATTATTGTTATTATTATGTTATTTTATTTTTATTGTTATATTGTTATTATCATGTAAATCTAGACTCCTATTTTTTATATTTTATTGTTGTGTTTAGTTAGTCTTTGGTTCACAATGTTCAAAATTTAGTTTAAGTGTACAAACTAGTTTTGCAACCACACTTTATTTTCTACAACAAATGGCTGACTTTACCTATAATCTAATGAAACTAAGTTTGGTATCTTGATTGTCATTTTATGATTATGATATGATGGATAAACTTGTGATGAGCGTGCCTAGAGTTCAGTTTTACTACAGTTGATGAACTGTAATCCTATATAGAATACCAAGCATGATTAGGCTCTTGTGAATGTTCATCTGACAATCTGAGCCTTACACTTGATAAGTACCCTGTTCTATGTTTATACTTTAAGGAAATCCTGATGATTGTGTAACTTATAAGCAATGAGACATCTATTCATGATGATGTTTTTGCATTATTCCCATTGAGGTATCCTACTCGTTCTGTTAAAAGCTAATACTTGTCTTTTCTTATGTCCACAGACTAATCCTTTTGATCTATTTGAGACATTTTTTGGGGCGAGCATGGGTGGTTTCTCTGGTATGGACCAACCTGAATTTAGAACAACTCGTCGTAGCACTGTTGTCAAGGGTGATGATATACGGTAAAGAAGAAGTTTTACTCAAATGTTTAAAATCATATTATTGAAACGAATCATTTCTCTCTCAATCTAAAAAATATCTTGAAAGGGCTGGGACTCACTTTGTAACTTACACATGAGAAATGGCTACATCAGATATATTGTTGTATGGAGAGCAAATTGTCGGCCACGGGGGCATTCAGTGCACTTGGCCCCCCGCGAAATCGACAACTCGGGGGGGCCCTAATTTAGTATTTTTCATTTACTGTTGGCCTCTTCCAAGAATATTACTTAAATCTTAAGGCCAATTTCAAAATCTATTTCTCAATTAAAAACAACAAAAAGAAAGCCAAAAGAGAAAGTGCTTTCCAAAACGCGAAAAAAGAAGTGTCGTCCGACTCCACAATCCACATAGGCGAGGCACAAGCAGAGAGTTCTCCTCTCCCCACCGCTCTCTAAAAGTGTCATCGTCTGTTTTGTGACCCTTCTAATAAAATGTAGCTAGAATGAGTTTATTTTAATCTCAGGACCGGTGCGAGAGCATAATCAAAGCATTTAGGGAGATTTAGAGTAACCTCATTCTACTATTTGTTGAGTAATGCCAATCATGCTTCAAATCTTACTTACCATCAGCACATAGCTTACTTTTCTTCATTAGGGTAATAAAATTCACGATGCATGCTGTTGAACCTTTTGTTCTCACGTATCCTTTTTTTCCCTCCCTTATTGCCCCTATGCCTTATCTTGCAACTACATTTCATTATGCGCATTGTATATCTCTGCTGTTATCTTCTCATAGTCGGTAAATCAATGTGCTATCATCTGGAGTTGACTTGTGGCACCTAAACATTTCAGTTATGACATGACCTTGAAATTTTCTGAGGCTATCTTTGGAGTAGAAAAAGATTTTGAACTTTCTCATTTGGAGACATGTGAAGCTTGCACTGGTACTGGAGCGAAATCAGGCTCCAAGATGAGAATATGTTCAACATGTGGTGGCAGGGGTCAAGTTATGCGGACTGAGCAAACACCTTTTGGTCTGTTTTCCCAGGTATGCTCTTGCACATCTAGACTAGGACATGATTTTTTTAATTGAGGGTCTGTTATTGTTGAAAGTATGATGAATGTTTTACTAAGGGGCTGTTATTGTTTAATGCAATCTGTCATTTCATATAAAAAATGTTCTGGAAATCTGAATAATTTTCTGTAAAAGTTGGTTATATTTGAGAGAGCATTATGATGCATAAGAATCATAGAGGAAAGAAAATCTCATCGAGAATAGAAACAACGTTAGCTAATACTCTAATGATCCCTTCTGGAAATTACTAGTACCCATCTAGAGGAGCTAGGATGGAAATTTGCTATTAACATCGATGAATGGATGAATTTTTATTTTTATTTTTATTTTTTATTGCAAAATGAAAACAAACAAATCAAAAGCCCTACCATTGTAGTTAAAGCGTTGAGGCGTGGCAGACGCCTCAGTGAAGTGAGGCGGTCTTAACATTTTTTAAAGATTTTTTATAATAAATTGAAACATATCAGCATAGTAGTATACATCATCATTTTGATAAGTATCATAAGCAAATATGTACAAAAAAGTGACATAACTACCTGGAGGCGAAATTGAAACATAATAAAGTTGTATAGCATAGCGAAAAGATGCACTACATAAGTGTCAAGTAACTTGCAAACATCCAATAAATTATTAGAAATCAATAATCTTGAAAGAATAGAAACTTGAGAATATTGAGCATTTGTTAGAAGACATGGTTGGTAAAAATCCACAAGTATGATCAGTATTTGTATTCCAAGCATAAAAATCATTACTATGCTATGAAAAAATCAAGATTGATGTTGATCACAGACTGATCAAAACATGATATGTTTTCAAATTTATCAAAACTTAAAAACATTTTATCTCGTTTTTAATCAAATTTATCTAATATTATACCAAGAAACATAAAACCTTATTATAGAGTGGGTTGCAACCTCTTTTTGTTGCAATTGGGCTGGCAACAACCATTTTTGGGGTGAGGCGATTGAAGCGATCTGCTCATTTCGAGGCGAAATTTTGTAAAATGCCTTAAGGCTCACTTTGACTACACTAAGCCCATGATCCAAAACTACAACAAGAAGTTATCAAGGCCTCATGAATTGGTCCCACAAAAAAAATGAAATCTTGAAAAACCCAAGAGAGGAACGTATACGATAGAGAATTCATTACATCCATTACAATATGATCCTAGAAATGGAGCATAACACGAAGACTTTCTTGTTATTTACCAAACTATGCATTAGGAATGAACCTCCATGCTATATTTGCCTATCAAGGACACATTGGACCTCCATTGATTCAAGACCTCAGCACTACCTCCTAGCATTACCCAAGCTATCCTGCAACCTCTGATAAAATGGGACTAAATATAGGTAGCGACCTTGCAATGAAGCAACAAATGGGCCCTATTCTCCTTACTTCCCTACTCATCGAACAATTTGTTTCTACATCCATACTCCTATCAATAAACACATCAGTTGAGGAGGGACATCTTTCTTCACACTATAGATAGCATCCGTCACGGTAATCTAGCAACCACCAGTTGCAACTAAAAGGAGGATGCAGTGAAAGTTCCACTCTTTGGACCAAATCCACCTCCAAGAACCTTCATCCCCTCCCACAGACCTCAACTGCAAAGTTTTTATCAAATCCCTAGCCTGAACCTTTTTCCTTTCAGTGAACTCTCTTCTAAGATGATGGGCTTTCTTCCACACTGCCTCGTTCTCGATAGATGTTAATGGCGGGGCTGTCGGGTTCTTCAAATCTTCCCATGGGATCAGATAAGGGCAATGCAACCCAATTCCCCCTATGCTTTTCTCTATGATTGGGGAGGATATAACTTTGATGTTTAAGGTTGTGATTGACAACAATTTGATACAGGGTTTTTGATATGGTCTGCTGTTCTCATACAACAAGGATAATAGATGGAATAATTCCAGACAGCAAGAAATGAGAGAAACAAAATTGGAAAACTTGCTATTGACAGAAAAAGATAGTCTCTACAAGATGTTCAGGCTTTCGAGAGGCCTGTCTTTCCTCAGACAGAGCAATAGCTCAGTTTATCAGAATTCAACACCTTCTCAATTGTACTTCCTACATCTATTTATACAATGTGTGATTCCATCATTCAAAGCAACAACTTCTGTTACATCAGAGAACAACTTGACCAAATGCCACCTGCAACACAGTTGTTGACAGAGCAGCAACAACTTGATAACTACATTCTGAACCAACTTGACTTGAGTATCCTAAAAAATGGGTAGCCCTCTCCACTGAATTAGAACTTCTTCAAGAAAGCGGTTGCTCACTGATTTGGAACGACAGTCCAACACCTTCTCCAAAAGATAAAACCCATTCTCAAAGCCTACAGCAATTTCCAAGTTACATTCATCTTTCAAGGTCTTTGAAACCCTTCGTAAGGCCTCTCTGAAAGAATACTCCCAAGCTTCACCAGGTTTAATTTGCATGTCAGCTAAAACCATTTTTTCATGTTGAGCCCATGGAAGCCTCCACTTGGTTGACAAATCAGGTATCAGTCTGATCTCACCAACATCAGTAAGATTAGGCTCCTCATTTGGTCCATCACTAAATGAAGTCATCCCCATACAAGCAAAAGTTAAACCTACACCTTTCTTCTTGACTACATCATAGAACCGCTTTAGCGGAACTGCCTCCAGTGCTCGATCAAACTGGCAAGCTTTTGCACATGTCTTTATCAAGGCACCCACAGTAACATGATCTGGATCTACAGCTTTTGGTATTTCAAGCTTTCTGAAACAAGTTTCCTGTTTGGAGTTATGGGTTCCTAATCTGTCTTCTACCAATGAAGTTTGCTGCCCCAAACCCACACCTTCCGCCTCCTTGGATTGCTCCAAAGAAGAGGCCCTTCGTGAGGATCTTTCAAGGAATTTACTCAACCGTTCTAGTCCCTGTGCAAAGGATTGCATTGTCCTTCTCATCTCCTCTTGAAGTCTCCTTTGCTCTTCCAAAAGATCTACCCTTGCAGACATCGTACCCTGACTTGTAGTCTTTCCTGTTATCCCAAGAGAACTGCTCTAATACCAATTGATATGATCTGCTGTTCTCATACAGCAAGGATAATAGATGGAATAATTCCAGACAGCAAGAAATGAGAGAAACAAAATTGGAAAACTTGCTATTGACATAAAAAGATAGTCTCTACAAGATGTTCAGGCTTTCGAGAGGCTTGTCTCTCCTCAGACAGAGCAATAGCTCAGTTTATCAGAATTCAACACCTTCTCAATTGTACTTCCTACATCTATTTATACAATGTGTGATTCCATCATTCAAAGCAACAACTTCTGTTACATCAGAGAACAACTTGACCAAATGCCACCTGCAACACAGTTGTTGACAGAGCAGCAACAACTTGATAACTACATTCTGAACCAACTTGACTTGAGTAAACATAACACTCTTCTTGACAGAACAACAACATCACATAAGTAACAGAATAACCACTTGCTTGCTAATCCTTCCTCTGGTTGTTAGATGGTTCCATCCTCTTGCTAATCCTTGCTGGCCTGGCCCTTGTTGGCTCATTGCATTTCCCTGGTTGTGCTGCTGCCTACGCCAAACTGGGGTTCTATCAGTTTTTCAGTGACAAATGGTGGAACATAGTTCCTCATCCTCCAATTTGCAGACAACACTATTTTTTCCCAAGAGTATCGGACATGGGTTTTGATGATGATGATGTGATGTCTCTAACCTTGCAAACCTCAAAATCACCCTCATTTGGTTTGAACTTTGAAGTCGTTTCCGATCTCAATATGAACTTCAAAAGAACTATCTTTGTATCCAATTGGGGACATTAAAGTGATTGAGTCTCTCTTGGGTTGTTCATCTGCTTCCCTCCTTGCTCGTTAATTTGGTTTCCCTGAGTCATAAATACAAAAGTAGGGTCATTTGGGCCCAATCATTGAAACTTGCAATCTAGGCTGCAGTGTGGAAGGGGCGCTATCTTTTAAAGGCGAGGCTTCTCAATAGTACAATGAGACTCTTGGGTTGTTCATCTTCTCCCTTCCTTAGTTGGTACTTTGATCTCCCTTTGGATCATAAATACAAAAGTCGGGTCATTTAGGACCCAATCATTGAAAATTTGCGATCCAGGCTTGCAGTGTGGAAGGAGCGTCATCTCTCAAGGGTGAGGCGTCTCACCCTAATCAAACGTACAATAGGAAGTATTTCAATCGTCAATCTTTTTCTAGTGATTATTCCGGCTTCAGTTCAAATTCATCTGATTAATTGGAAAAGTGTTTTCCTACGGATCAAGGAACCCTCGGTATTAGAAGAGTAAGGGACACAAACTCTGCATTACTTGGGAGCTGATATGTTGTTTTGGATCGAAAGAGAAAGTCCTGTGGAAAACCATCATCATTGAAAAATATGGTTTTCTATTGCATGGGTGGTATACTAGAGACACTAATCTCCCTTATGGTCGTGTTGTTTGGCATTCCATTATGAACGTCAAACCTAGATTCTATCCGTCTCTCTCTCCAAGTGGGAATTGGATCAAGGATTGCATTTTGGAAAGATAAATGAGCAGCAGAGCAACCTCTCCAAGACACCTACAGGCAGATTTTCCTTATTTCCACAAATGAAGAAGGGACAGTGGCGGAGTTTATTACTCGCAATAATGATCAGCTCTCATGAGATTTGGTTTTGAGGAGGGTATTAGGAGATTTGAAGGTGAAGATGATGATTGGTCTGTTGAATATTCTTGAGATGGTGTCCATCGAGAATGATGAAAGTGACAAAGTGGATTCAGGAACACAAATCAAGCAGGATCAGTGTTAAATATTTCTACACTAAACTCTGCCGGATTCCAATGGCAATATTGCTGATCAGTCTACCAACAATTCTCAATTCCATATACCTTTCTCTGATGCATTTTTCGGGAAGAAGCAAACTCCCGCAAAGCAGAATTTTTCCTATGGACCCTTGCTCATGGTAAAATTCGGATCATTGACAATCAGTGTTCTAAAAATCGCTAGGCGCTGGACGGGCGACGAGCAGGTGCCTAGCGCCCAGGGGCCTAGGTGGTCTTAGGTTTTGTATTATAACTTTAATAATTTACAAAAGTTAAGCATAATACCTTATCAATTACATCAAATTTAATGCCAATATACATATGCAAAATTTAAAAACATGAAAATTAACAATCGTGAACAAAATTTATTAAAACTCAAATGACTGAAGTTGGTCATGATGGGTACTTTATATAAATTTGAATTTGTGTACTCTTTTATTTTTCTTCAAATTGCATGAATAACCTCAGTTATGTTTGATAAAATCTACATTAGTAAAATTGGTACCGGCAGATCCTTTGAGAATTCCATTAAGTAATCATCCTTTGCTACATTTAGACATATACTGAATAAAAAATAATTAAATAGTTTATTTCTAAAAAATAGGAAAGAAAAATAAAATAAGAACACAATCAGCCTTATTCAAAAATAAAAAATAAAAAATAAAAAATAAAAAATAAAAAATAAAAAATAAAAAATAAAAAATAAAAAAATAAAATAAAAATCGCCCAGACCTGCCAGAACCGCCCAAACTGCCCGCCCAGCCATTAATCTGGGCGGCTTTCCACCTTCTAGCGCCTAGGCGCCGCCTAGGCCGATTTTTAGAACACTGTTGATAACCTTGCAAAGCGAGCTTTGATCATTACAAAGTACAAACAGATGTCCATTATGTGGAGCTGCAGCTGAGACAATTCGCCACCTATTTCTCCAATGTCTGATTTCTTGTGTTTTATGGTCGTATGTCGCTTCTGAAACTAGATGGCTGTTCTCCAGATTCTGATCTAATGCAGTGGTTCTCTAGGATAGATTGCCTCTCATTCTGGAGGTCATCTGGAAATAGTGAAACAACAAATTTTTTGGAGGGAAAAAGCTTAAAGTCATTATTTTGTGGAACATGATCAAATCATGTCAATTCAATGGCCAAGGCATGGGATATGGTGCATGTTTCTCCTCTCCTTCTCCCTGATCTGCTCCTTAGTTGGGATAAGCTCATTCGTGAGATGTAGCAACCCGTATTTTCTCTTGTTTATTTATTTATTTTTTTTAATGTTTTTTCCTTCGCTGTTTGCTTTGTTTTTGCTCTTGCCTGTAAGTGCTGTTTTGTTCCCCTTTCTTTGAGTGCCCACTTATCTCTGATTCCCGCTTTTAGTTTTGGTTTGGTGTTAATGTAAGTGTTTGGCTTAAAAACTCTCTTCTAAGATGAAGATTCTGACTCCCTTTTGTTATTGTCATTCACATAAAATCATGAACTCGGCTTCCCCCTAATAGAGTATGGGGAACGCGTCAGTTGAGCACCAAACAACCATACCACTTATCGTGGCAGAATCATATTTTGTCCTTGCCAAGGACATGTTCCACTCCTTGAAGAAAGTTCGGACCCACATTAGAACAAGCTAGTGCAGTAAGGCCCTATAGGATGATGGGAAGCCACCCAACTCCCCACTTATCATATTTGTCTCCACCCAACTCCCCGCCATCATAATTGGCTTTGATGACTCTCCTCCAAAGGCTATCGGGCTGCTTGTTGAATCTCCACTATCACTTTCCTAGATGGGCTATGTTCATTTTCCAGAAAGTCCTATGCCCAAACCTCCTCACTTTAGGAAGGGCCACCAACTCCCACCTTACTAGATGGAAACTTTTAGGATTGGATGAAGCTGGTCAAGTGATCTTCCTGTTGGCATTGCGTCAATCAAAATTTCACTTTACAAAGGCTAGGAAATTCACTTACTATTCCTTCAGATGTATTGCTTTCACTGAGCATGTTTTACGATGGATAGTGGGATCTTTTCACCACTCATGTAGAACTGGAGTCGAGGCAAGGAGTCAAATGGCCACATATATTCTTTAAGCATAATGCCCAAGGTTTTCAGATTTTTCAGCTGACAGCTGCGTCAATGTAAATAACTAATAAATTAGAGACTCATATGTTAGTCCATTTCCATTATATTGGACATTTTATTCATGGTGTGTTTCCTGAATAAGGTAATTATTTGTCATTATATAGGTATCCGTCTGTCCAAAATGTGGTGGGGATGGTGAAATGATTTCTGAATACTGCCGAAAATGTGCTGGTGAAGGCCGTATTCGTATTAGGAAAGATATTAAAGTTAAAGTTCCTCCTGGAGTCAGTAAAGGCAGTATACTTCGAGTTGCAAGGGAGGGTGATGCAGGACCTAAAGGGTATTTATGCATCCACATTCATGGATACTTTTATTCAAAAAATTTATATTGTTACCATTATGCATCATGTTTATATCAAGATTCTGATATATTGCTTTGATTATGTCCATGCATTCTCCTTTCAAAGTTTTTTATCTTATTTTTGTTATATATATATATGATTGATATGGAGAAATGCTACATCTCAATAAGATTGTTCGTTTTGTTTTTTTAAATGTAAAATGTTATTGAAAGGCAGTACTTCATATATTACAAACTAACGGTGGCCTTAAGAGCATCAATGCCCCAAACACATTTGAGTTCCAATTAGCAGAAAAGATTGTTCAAAATAACTATATAATCTTCAAATTGCATCTCCTAAACTCAGGCCCTAGACCAAAAGACAAGCGGACTCTTGATGTTCCAAAGATCCCTTTCCGTATCTTCAAGAGAAACATTGAAAATTATTTTACCCTTAAGGTAGCTAAAATATGGTACAATTTCCAACTGAATGATCTCTCAAATGTAGTTTTCTGATCATGCAGGGTCTCAGGTAGCAACAGTTATTTTCATGTATTATTTGTCATATGTGTTACAATTCCAGGTTAAGGCCTTAGACCGTCATAATCCAATTTCACTTCGCCATTATAAAAGAATTGGTTCACTTCGTCATTTCTGATCATGCAAGCCTCAAATACACAAGGAAAAAAACTCCTGACTCGACAACACAAGAAATAAAGCGAATAACTGATACTGATTTTATTGAAGGACCAAATGATTGCATAAATCCCTTTCGAGCCCCTTGTCTATAATCCAAATAACTGTTTATATAGAAATAAACTATTTAGATTTTTTTTTTTGTTTATTTGCTTTTTGAAGAGAATCATCTGTAAGAAATGTTTGTGTCCTTTTTTTCTGTCGAACAGGGGAGCTCCAGGAGATCTATTTGTTTATCTTGACGTTGAGGAGATTCCTGAGATTCAGAGAGATGGCATTAATCTTTCTTCAGTGGTTTCCATTAGTTATACAGATGCTATCTTGGGGACGATTGTGCAGGTGAAATACATTCCTCAGTTTTCTCTCTCTGATTTTTTTGCTAAATATTATTATGGTAACATGTATAACTTTTTTTATTTTACTATGGAGCTATTTTTACATAACTAGGACCCAGTGTCACGAAAGGATATTGACGTTGTACAGAAGAATGCCATGCTGTGCTGATCAGAAGGTGTGAACCCGTTCCTTGGGAGACCTGAATACCTAAGCAAATTCAATCAAGGATTTCTTGTCATTAGATTAATTGAATGGTCTGCACATGTGCAGTCCATGATATTAGTTTCATCATAAAACCCTAATTCTTGGACGAGATATATTTTTTTTTTTTCACTTCCTGAACGGACGAGAACTTGATCCTATTGTCTGTAAATTAAATACGATACAACTGGATAAACTTAATGGCATAAAACCTTAATAAAAATAGACATATCCTTTCTATCTAGAATCCCTAACAAAATAGGAAACTAATTCATAGCTGGAAAAGATCTAGAGATTTGTCATGTGCTCCAATGTGCTTAACGTGCATGAACATCTTGAGGCTTGTATGCATTAGGGTATTTTGTGTAACGTATTTTGGGTAACTTTGAATGACAATTGTTATGTGGTGTTGGTTGTGTTTGTGATCGTCGTGACATTTGTAATAGTAGCTATGTTGTTGGGTTATTAAAGCGGTGATTAATCGCCGATTTAGTGTAAATCGGGAGTGGATCGATTCGAACTAGGTATTTAGGGGTTGGGTTTACCGGTCACCCATTAATTGGTGAGAAATCGAGATTGTTATGTTGGTTGGTGGTGGTTGTTGCTCTATCATGTGCGATGTTTTGGACATAATTATATAATTTGCTTTATAATATGACTTTTATTGTTGTATAGTATTTGTCTTATTAATCTTTATTGTCAAGATATGTTATTATAATTTACATTAGAAAAGGTATAAAAAATGTATATTTTGAAAAAGTAGACCGATTAAATTCGATTAATCTCCGATTAATCCACTTAATCTTAAATCGGTCTTGAATCGCGAATGGTTCTCTATCCGCATTTACTAGATAGCTATGTTGTATGTGGCTTTGCAATGCCTTGCTATGGAGGAGTAAGCCTTTTTGCAAGGAGCCGCTTCACATCACAAATTCCCGTCCCAAAACTGAAATTAATAAGTAATTTTGCAAGGAGCCGCTTCACATCAGTGTTGCAATGGCGCGATTTTTGGGGAGCCAATTACTTTTTTTTTAGTTGTTTGTTAATACTTTTTATTATTATATATATTAGTTCAATTAATAAGTAATTAGTGTTTTAGTTAATAACTAATTTAAATATAAATTCAATCCAAAATACCAAATCAGACTTTGCGGCCCTAAATTGCAATACAATCTTGTAGGAAGACTAATGTCTTTGTATTTTATTATGGATTGGTTGCTTAATTGTCATGTTGTGTTATGATGTTATGGATTTGTTAATAGTCATGTTTGTCTTGTTTGAATTATGGTTTATTAGTAGTATCCAAACTATATAAATTTATAAAAACATTATGGTCCCACCTCGACTTTGTTGCAACTCCGCTGCAGCTCTTGCAACGGAGATTGGTGCTTCGCCCCAACTCCCGTTTCAGACAACATAGAATAGTAATGTGTAAGTGGTGGTAGTGATGATGGTAACAGTAGTGAAGTTGTAATGGCCGTTATAAGAACTGAGAAGGATATCAAACTATGTAATGTAGCTTTCACAGAATTTGAGCATCCATCTTTCAGTGGGTTGGTCAGATGTTGCTTTCCACCTTGAAGGATCTTTTATCCACGAAACATGTATTAGTTGTCCATGGAAATAAAATGTGCGTGTAACTCTGTGTCCAAATTTGGTGTTTTTCTTTTTTGGTTTTTTTTTCTTTAATTATGATTATTATTTTGTCTATATGATTGAGAATTTGCATTGCACAAATGAAAGTTTTGGATTGAAAAGGTTGGGCCTTATATTCATTTTGCCTATGTGCACATTCAATATAATTAAACCAATAAATGAGCAGAATCAGCGTAAAAGGTAATTTTTTTTTTTTACAAAGATGAGCGCATATGAGTAGTATATTATACTTGTGAAATTCTGTTTAACTCTCATTATTTATTTTATAGGTCGTGAAACAAGGTTACTTCATATATTATGAGTTTCCTTTTTTTCTAATTATTATTTATTTATTTATTTATTATTATTATTGTTATTTTTTTTATAACTAGCCTTTTGGACATAATATGTAACCTCAACCCTGATAGGCTTGGCAGTTTGTTCACTTCTTGGATACAGCTTCTCACACAGGAAGGAAACCACAAATTTGTAAATCCAAATAATAAGGCTTTTGTAGTTAATAATCAAAGTGGGTAAACTGCATAAAGAGTTGGGGTTAGTTCCAGAGTCGATCTTGTATTAGATCAATATTATTGCCAAAATCTTCTACTTGGGAGCCTTTTACCCCCTCATACTTGTTTTGTTTTTGTTTTTGTGGATTTCCCTTGCCTTACTCCCGCTTGCTGCATGTTTTGACGTTTTTGCAAGACCTCTTTCAAATATCCCTACCTATATTGTATACCAACCAAATACTGATTCGTCTGATTTAACCAAGCAGGTGAAGACAGTTGACGGGCTTACTGAGTTAGAGATTCCTCCAGGCATTCAGCCTGGAGATGTTGTTGTCTTGGCCAAAAGAGGTGTTCCGAAGCTGAACAAACCATCAATACGTGGTGACCATGTATTCATTGTGAAAGTCACTATACCAAAACGTATCAGGTGTGTATTTATTCTTTGTTTCATTTTCTTCTTCACATCAGAACCTCATCTATTATTTAGCCCAAGTGCCAGGTAATTTTATTGATTTGTTATTTGGTCAATTTTAAGGGCATATGTTCTTGTGGTAAGTAGTTCAACAAAGTTCCTCAAGGTTTGAAATTTTTTTAGCTCTGCAAGGCCAGTTACTGAAATGAAAAACCTAAAGGACAACTATTACTCCTTAGATCAAAAGTTCTTACCTTGTAAGCAAATTGTCAACACATCTTCCAAATGATTCACCCCTTCCAAAATCACCAAACCAATTCTCACATTTAGCTCTTTGTTATGCATAGAGTACGGTTACACAAGTCTTTCATATTTCATTTATCAAGGGAGTTCCTTAATTTTCCACTTTGCTGTCTCTTTTTTGTTGTTTCATTTGTCAGCCACGCATTTTGTGTTTTGATTTCCTTCTGTTTGTATGCTACCTGTTATTGCAGTGAAAAGGAACGGGAGTTGCTTGAAGAACTTTCTGTACTCAAGGATACTCCAACAAGTCGTTCAAGAAGTCGTCCCAAACCCAAGCCACCAAGTAAGAACTGGATTAATTTTCATACAACATGTATATTAGGATTTGGTGTATGTGAAAGAAGTATATCTGTTTATTTTGGATTGATACCCAAATTCCACCCCCTGAAAAAGAATATTGTAAATGGGACTCCCTTCTAGTTCACACAGTATCCAACCTACTGAGACATGCCCTATTCTTATAATTTGGTACCTTTTCTAACTTACAATTGCCCCTGTACCTTGAATTAAATTACGAAATTGATTTTATCTTTTTAAGTTTTATTACTTCGTAACTGGATATCAGAATTTTGTTATCAGAAAACTCCCGCATTTTGACAATTCAGTAAATACTCCTCTAGCATTTTTTAATTACTTTTTATTTTTAGTTCCAAAACTTTTCCTTTTTACAATCGTTATTTACAAGTTTACACTTTTCTGAACTTTACAAGGGTTTTTTTTTTCCGCTAAATTAATATCAAAGAAAACTGCATAAGAAACTGATGCTAACGGGCACCAGTGTTGATAATGATTTTGAACTTTTTATGATTCTATAATTCTGCTCTTTCATTAAGAGATTGAACACAATGCTTTGCTTTCTACAGCTGCAACCCCAGAAACTCAGATAGCTACAGATACAGAGAAAAGTGAAGATTCTGAAGCAGAGACCGATGTATGGCAGCAGCTAAAAAATTTTGCCGGGTGAGTTTCCTTCATGTCTTATCATATGCAAATTCTAGCATACCCTGTGCATAGCTGCTACTTGGGACAACACTCCCAATGTAGTTTACTTTGGAGGAAAATGGTGCTTCAAATTTTTACATTCGTAGTCTTTGATCTAGATTCTTCTATTTGTGAGTGTTGATGAGCTCCACATCACTTCACACACCCTAACCGCGCTGACTTTAGGCAATATTATATATAAATTGCAGGTCGATTGCAAATGGAGCTCTAAATTGGCTGAAAGATAACCTATGATCACCAAGATGGATTAAATGCGATGTTCAGACTCCAGGTCTGCTCTATGGCCATAATTTTTTTTTCTCGGAGGTGGCCTTTGAGCACCAAATGCAAATAATTTATTCTTCTTGGAGCTTCAGTGGGCATCAAAATTCATACGGAAGAAATTAGCGAGCACCCCAGTTAAATAAATTTTTTATTCCTTGTAAAGTTCAATATTTGATGAATAATCTCAAATTCATCTCAGCAAATGTCAGTAACGATTTGCATGTTGTAAGTTGTTTTAGGGGGTTTTAATGGATAAACATGATCAATTCTAAAGAATAGTTACAAAAGTCCATGCATGAGTCGAGCATGAGTTACAACTGAGAAATAATTCTTATCAATTCATTTGTGTGGATCTGTTAGATTCATGCTGTTGATACTGAGGATCATCTTGTACTTTAAAAGTGTCTCTGATGAGTGAAATTTATTTAGTTAATGCTTTCTTAAAGTTGGAATATTGTCCTTCATCTAGGTTCAATTGCAAGAACAAGATGAGCTATCAATGGAGGAAGTCTGAATTTTACCATGACTTGAACCAGTGAAGTTCATCTTCGAGCTCGCAGCTCATACTGCTATCATAAAGGCACTCAAATGTGTTCAATGTGTAGATTATATCCCAGAAAAAATTCTAGACTCAGATGAGTTAATCATGGTGTATCGACTGTAAATTCTTTCTTCACAGAAAGACAGCCTGCTTAGAAAAGGTTTCAGAGTGGGTGTGATGAATATATAAACTTTGATTGATCTTATCTTCAGCATTCTTGCTTTTTGCCGAGACTTGCCTTTTGCTTTATTTTTTGCCATTTGGCCGTGTGCGCGTAACCTTTATTCAAAACCAATGGCACTCTCGAGAGAGATTGGCATTACGATCAGCAATGATGTGAACCATCCTGGACGGAGAGATTTCTAATGATGCTGCTGGTTACTTTGTAGACACGAGATAGCTAGAAATGATGCTGAATGTTTCTTTTTAAGGACCCCCATATCCCCACCAGAAACTAAGATCTACTTGGCCTCTCTGCGAGTGCGTAGTGCATACTACCGGACTATCACTCGTTATGTAATTGTACACAGTTCATGGCTCCTCCTTTACGTTGGGAAAAAAAAAACTATGCTCTGTTCTTCTCATGCAATAAACCAAATATTTGAAAGAACAACTTTTCAAGATTGAATGAAAAACGCTGTTCGATTGGTTTGATAGTTCTCCATGGCACCGTTAGTCCCAAGTAAAATGGGAGGGAGTATCACTGAACTATGGAAGGTGACTGGATAGACAACAGAGTTGGTTTTGTTTTCTAAAAGCTCAACCTGAGCTAACTTAAAATGATATCTCAGTACAATTAACAACATTTATCTCAGGAGTTTTGAGTTTATAACATAAGGGTTACAAAAAGTGCGTAAATACATATGGAACTGTTTTGCGTTGTACGCGCCAACACCCATGTGTACCTGCAAAATACTACCATGGCCATGAACCATTCTTGAGAATGTTGAAGTAGAAAGTTGTTTATGACACTTGAAGAAGCTTGCCCCCAGTCTTCATCATTTGTTTGAACTCATCAAAACTAACCATACCATCTCCATCCAAATCCACCTTCTTTATCATCTGCTTGCAGTCCTCAATCCTTAGCCCTTGCTTGATCCCCAAGGATGATAAAACTGAACCCAACTCTTCGACAGTTATCAATTCATCTCCATCCTTATCAAATACACCAAACGCTTCGCGCAAATCTACTTCTTCTTCGATACCTTCTTCCCCATCTTTGGTTCTTACATCCTCTTCTCTCCCCATGGTCTCATACAACTCAAAGAACTCATCAGAATCAATCATCCCATCACCATTAGAATCCAACCTTTCTACCATACTGCCAACTTCTTTTTCAGTAGATATGAATCCCATGTTCTTCAAAGACTCTCCAAGTTCTTGCTTAGTGATGAAGCCATCCCCATTCTTGTCAAAGGTGGCAAAGACCCCTTCTATTTCAGCCTTCGTATTGGCACTCTTCTTCTCCTTGAGAGCTATGCTTGGTGCTACTGAAGAGGTGTTTGGAAGAAAAAACCAAATCCACCAAAAAAACTGATTCAGGTTCTTATATAACAAAAAGTTGATGCCAACAATAAACAAAATTGCTAACAATACTACGGCCATCAACATCTTTCAGTAAAACAGCTAACAAAACAATGAAGAGAAAGAAGAATGACAATGAAGTTAAAGAATGGTCTTTCTAGTTTTGAGTTAGAACTGAGACTCGAAAAATGTACTTAATAATGACTGTTGATCCCATCAAACCGCGTTAAAATGTGCAAATATAATGGTTAAACTCATGCCATTGACAGAATGATTATGCATGTAATGCACTACCCCGTCATCTATCATGTATGCGTCAATCATGCTCACTTGTTCAGCTAAATGTTCGACAATCTAATAAAGGATCCATTAACACTCAGTACGACATATCATTACAAAGTGAATTGCCAGAGACAATTCCAGTTAAAAATCGCATAGAAATTAATCTGATGTTTGCATAAACCTGGACCAATTAATGTGTGAACATCTAGAATGTAGATTAATGTTCATCCAATCATATCGACCTTCCAACAGTGTGTAAATACTTTTAAGCACATTTCTAAGCAAAGACAATTTGTCAAACTTGAACCTAATCCTGCATACCATCTCTTTGCCTTCTTTATAAAGTTATGGAGAAAGTCTTCAATGAGATGACAGCATTGAAATGCTGTCTCCATTACATTCTCAAGTTTCTTTTGCATGTTTTTGTTTATAAAATTGACAAAGCAATGTCAATACAGAATCTACTTGATTATCACTAATAATTTTAATTCCACACCTCATTAAGGGAGAGAGCAGCGTAAACTCCACGCTGAAAATGCAAAAAATCACATCAAATGTTAGAGAATAGAAGTCTACCTATGTTACAACATAGGAAAGTGTCACAGAATAGAAGTCTACCTATATTAAAGAATAAAAAAGTGTTACAGAATGGGTTAGGAAGACTTTCCTATTGTATTTTGGTTTCCTAAGACTCTGGGGATTTAAGCTCTTCCCCGCCTCTGACGACTATGCAAGAGGCGGGGGAGGGATGACAGCAGGAGAAACATCCTCGACAGCAAAGTTCAACTAAATTGAAGGGAAATTGCACTCTACAACAACTTCATGCATATCATCAACACGCCGCCAACCTGCAATTCAAACAAGGAAGTATGTAGACTTCTATTCTCTAACATCAAATTTTCTAGAAACCATGTGTAACTAGATCACAATATTAGTTTTACCAGGATAATACATTGGCTAAGCAGGATCCTTGCTTGGTCATCAATATGCGCGACTATTCTTGATCATAAGCAAGACAGCAATAACCATTGGCGTCGTTACCATAATCAAAGCTAGTGTAATATTAGGTGTTGTAATTGCAGGGAATAGAGCGCTTCCATACTTGATCATAACTCCACCTCCAACAGATATACCTAGCAATTGCAATAAGTAATTTAAATCATCCTGTTTCAACCAAAAACAAGTTAGTAAGAATAATTAAGCTTGGTTGTCCTAGTGAAACATTTCATATCAAACATTTGTAAAATATGTAAGAGCATTTACAATGTTGGGTTTTGGAGGATTCCTTGCAAGTTTTTATTAATACAACTAAGATGAAAAAATAAAAAATGAACTAACATTAGAAGAAGAGGAGCTTATGCCATTCTTGTTATCTTTTTCTTCTTCTTCTTCTTGTGTTGGCTTTGAACCAGAACCACTACCAAGTCGTATCGAGCTTCTCCTCCTCTTCATCATCTTCATATTGATTTGAAGTGGTTTAAAAGAGTCTGTCACACCCATCTGATGGTGCAAAGGTGAGAATGATGAAGAAGAAGATGACCCAATCTTCATAGAGATACTATACAATGCTGCCATTACTATTTCTAGGTGAAACACTGCAACCTCATCCACTCAGTTCACTCAGCATATCATCATCTTTTGTTTTCCTCTCACTTCCCAGTGTGTGTTTCACATTTTGTTTTGTGGATAAGCCCAAAACCTGTGGTAGTCCAAAAATGTGAAGCCTGTTTAGAACTTTACTTATTTTATTTTATTTTATTTTATTTTATTTTAACATGGTGTGCTCAAAGAACCTTAAGAATTAGCTTACCGTAGATGCTCTCAATAAAGCAACCGCAGACGAACATCTATGTTAATAGGTTTTGCCAAATTAATTAGTTGAAAATTTGACATATCCGCAATATTATTCGTAATCCATTTTCTCTTCTTTAGTACCCGATTGAGGGCATCTGTTGAGATCTTGGTTAACCAAATGTAATTTGCATATGTAAAGAAAATCAAATAATTTTTGAAATAAAAGGAAGGGGTGGTACTTGGTAAAAGCACTAAACACAAACAGAGTAATAACAGGCTGTTAACGGACCCATTGACAATGACGCCCAACCCAACCCAACCCAAAACAAACCCGTCCCGTTCCAGTCATGCACCTACCGCGCACGATGCCTTGTCCTCTCATTTTTAGTATGTGCTTTTGAGAAATCGGAAAATGATAAGGTATTCCTTTACATAGTCTATGATATTTGATGAGACATCAAACAGTGACGCAATCACAATCGTACACGTGACATAGGTCAATTCTAATACAGTAATGCCTCAGTGCGGTCTTCAACAAGCCTAAGTAGGATCCAACTCAGACGATTGAGTCAATGAAGGAGTAAAGTATTCGCTGTATGAGGTGAACAAAGGAGATGAAAAATGTACATACTTGCAATCTAATTTACAGTCTATATCCATCCTTACTCAATCACCTGAATATAACATCAGAGTACTTTCAACCACCACAACAGTGAACCTTGGCTCATTGTTATTTATTTTTTAGGTAAAAAATCGATTAGGACGGATTTTTCCACATCAATATATATATATATATATTAGGTGTGGGCATCCCATCTCGCGATCCCGATCTCGTCTCGTCCCGATTTTTTCGGGTCTTAATGGGATTGAATAATTTCATCCCGATCCCGTCCCGTCCCGATCTAGAATGGGATGGGATGAAGATTTTCAATCCCGCCAATCCCGTCCCGTCCCGAGCTAATTTTTTTAATATTTATTATTAATATTTTATTTATTTTTATTCATATAAACTTACAGATGACTGACAGAAACTCATGGTATTTTCATTTGAATCCTTTCTGGGATCTTCATCTTTTGATGTTCAAGATTGCATTTGAATTTCATTTATTTTATTTTGGGTTTTATATATTATGTAATATCGATATAAACTATATACGAGTGTCTCTTGAGGCTATCATTTATGGGTTTATCTGAAGTTTCAAGGAGAAAACAGATGAAAACAAAAGCAAATTGAACTCTCCCAAACATCCCAACTAGATTAGCACTTGAGGGAGGTTTGCAATCAATCACGTGCTCGTTACGTATACAATGTTATAAGCATCTTAAGAGACATATTCAGACATGTCTTTTTTATCCATTATTAATTTGGTTTAAGACTAAAGACTGCTAGGTAATATGCTACTCACCCTCGGGCAATATGAGTTATCTTGTAGTGTCCGAGAACGTATATTCAAGAGCTGATTTAATTTACGAGACCTTGGGTTTTCCATGGGGTCGCCTCTATATTGGTGGGTATTTCACTGTTTAGGTGTTACCATAACTATTTTCAGATTCCTGCAATTTGCTTGTAGGTTTAAGAAAGTTATTTTTCACGCTCTATATCTAATTATAATAAGGTTATTTTTTACGCTCTTATATGATGATAATCTTCGCAGCAGTCACAGGCAGCATGCTGATCCCGTCCCGCCCCGAACCTGTTTGGGATGGGACGAAGTCGGGATGAAGTTTTTCCCATCCCGTCCCGTTCCGATCCCGTATGAACGGGATGAAATATGGATGAGTATATCTCGTCCCATCCCGTCCCGTGCCCACCCCTAATATATATATGTATTTTTTTACAACCATTTAGTTAGGTGCAGTGACAATGATAAGATAACACCAGAGATACAATGCACATAATCATTTTTTCATGAGAAATTCTAGGTGTCGAGGAAACCAGCGAGGAAATGAGCGAGGGGAGGGAGGTGGCGGGGTGGGAACCGTTCACCTCCTTCGGGATGCGTGCCATCTTTTTTGGTGCACGCATCCCGAAGGAGGTGAACGGTTCCCACCCCGCCACCTCCCTCCCCTCGCTCATTTCCTCGCTGGTTTCCTCGACACCTAGAATTAGGTTAAATCATGTGGATCTCCAGCGCGCCAATGGATACCTGCTCAGCGGTAGAGTTGGTGGATGAAATCACAAAATTTAGGGTTCGAACTTATGTAAAGACGCTTCATCGATCCATCCATTACATTAGTCCCCATGATCCATAAACAAAACTCATCTAATTTTCCATGGTTAATTAAGTTGCTATACTATATATATATATATATATATGGATTGTTGGTGGGCGAGAAAATCATCATCAAAAGCAAAAATAGAGTCTGAAAACAGTGTTAAGTGCATAGAAAAGCAACCAAGGTTGAGTTGACACCACAAGCCTATTTCATTACCCAACACAAGTGCAAAGTGCATGCAGCAAAGCAGAAGATCAGACCAGAATTGAAAGAAAGAAAGAAAGAAAAAAGATAAAGGCTATAAAAGGTTTGTGTTTTATTTCAGAGTGATGAGTGAGTGAGTGAGAGATGAAAACGAAAGCCATAAAAGGTGCTGAGTCCTTCACTGACTCTCTCTCTGACTGACTGACTGACTTACTGACTTACTGACTTGCTCACAACACACACACACAGTGTTACAGAGAAACAGATCCAGGCAGAATCAATTTCACAAACACACACAGTCGCATGCAATGCAATGCCTGTTTACTCACTAGTACTATAGTGGCATGGGGTCATGTCTTAATTCAAGGAACGTGATTTCATTTTTCTTGACAGTTTTGTTAACTTGATTTTAAGAAATATTTGTTGTGTATAAAAAAAACGTAAAAAAAAAAAAATTGATTGTAATTTTGATATTCTCAATATAATTTAAACATTTTAAACTCTTACATACTATTCCGTAAGATTTGTAATGTCATGCAAACTACATATTGCATAAGAATCACTAATATAACAAAATTTTAATACTAAACTAAGGTTATAATACGTTAAAACACACGGAAATTGAAATTGGCCTATAAAAGAAAGAATATTTCGGATTTTGAAAGAAATCTTGATAACCCAAAAATATATATATATATTTCGTAAAATTTTTATATATTTTTAGGAAATCACATTCCTTGTCCTCATCTATCCCACCAAAAACAAAGCCATAATCTTTGCTGTAAATTAAAGCTCCCCTCATTTCTCATTCACATCATCAAGTATCAAGGGATAAGTTAATTAGGGGGTGTGTTCTATTTTTCGTACATCCGATACACCCGTCATGGTAAATTAATGGTAGGGCATCGGAAATCAACCACTAAGGTTTTAAAAAAAAGGGCTCGTAGTCAGACATTTCCTCGTTAATTTTGTATTCCTTTTCTTTCATTGAAATCATTTTTTAAGCTATTTACATATTGAAACTTTTCGAGTCTATGGACTTTTTAACAATTTCAAATTGAAAATATGAGGCTTTCTTTTTTCAAGTTATACTTCCATGAATGATGAATTGTGTGAGAAAATCCAGAGGGTACAATATGAAAAAAAAAAAAAAAGGCAGAAAACTGAATACATGAAAAAGGAGACATGCATGCACAGAATAGAGGTGAGGTGGATCCACAGTGGCGGGTCTGTGGCCCCGGACGGATTTATGGACCTATCACGGCAGCAAATACGGGCTGCATCCTCTGTCTTGACTCTGGACTGTCCTTACTACCCACTACAGTATTTACAGCCTCCCCACCCTACCCCTCCCTCCTATCTTGTACAACCCCTCCACATTGTTCATCATATACAGAACCGTGGTTTTTTTGTTTGGTAAGACTTGTGGTAGATAGTATCACATATTCAAGCGGATTAAGATCATCATTTAGGTGCCCAATTTGGATTAAGAAAAAAAAAGTGCGATTCCACAATACCATTCCCATTGTATTTAACCTTAATTTCGAATCAAATGGGAGCGATCGTTAACCCTAATTCAAAAAGTACATAACTAGGGTGGGGGTGAGTGTAGTAGCATGGGGATCACTAGGGGGTTTATGTGGTTTGTAACATAATAGACAATGAGATGAGTTGGAGAGACAAAACAAGGATTGGGGACCATAAACCCCATACCTTACACCCTTTAATTCACAATATTAAAAATGGGTTTTGTTAATTATTCACATGGTATGTGATAGGGATGGGGTTGGGATCATTTTCAAAATTAATTATTTTCCTCCAAATTTTGTGCTTATAAATTGTGGTATCCTTCCTTCCCTTTCTCACTTCACTTCCCACCTCATTTCATCTCATCTCATCTCATCTCACCTTGTAGTGCTATAGCTAACTTATCTACCCCACAGCACACTCATTGCCAAACCAGGTAACATTGCACACCCCTTCTCTCTAAAACCCCCAAAACCTCACTCACTCACTCACTTTCCTCTCTATAAGGTTAGCAAGAAAAAAGAAATAGTGTAGAATGCATGGGTCCTCTTAACAATGTTGTAAGCAACCAACCCTTTTCACTTCCTCTCTATAAACAACACTCCCTTTGAACCAAAGACATACACATCAAGGAGATGGAGAAGATAATAGTTCATCATCAAGTCTTGTCATGTTTTTCCACAGCTTTCTTGAACTTCTTCTAGCTTCACATTAAATTTTCTTCTTCTTAATTATGCTTAGAAGAAGCTCAAGAAAGCTGTGGGAAAACATGGCTTATGAGGACTTCATAGCATATTCCCTCAGAAGGCACTACCGAGGTTCGTATGTACAATGCATCATGTCTGATACTCAAATCTCCATAATTTGGTTCAATTACATTGTTTTTCTTCAAATTAGGCACCCCATTTTCATTTATTGTATAGAGGACTAGAGAAGGGGGGTATTTGTAATTTCATACTTGTATATTCTGACTTCTGATTAGAGCTTTTGTCATTAAGGAACAGAAGAGATCCCTTGCTTTAGTTTTTTAGTTTTTTTTTTTTTTTTTTTTTTCCTATCATCAATAATGATGGAGTTCTTATTGTTTCTCTTCTGTTTTTTTCCTTCTCATCCTCATCTCCTCTCTTTTTCTGTAATCTCTCTTCCTACAATTCTGTGAAAAAAGTTACAACAGTCAAACACGTGAAAAGGTTCCCTCTACATACATTCATTTTAATTTTATCCCTCCACATGAGGATTGCTATGCTGCAAATGTTGCCATATTCGGCTTTAATCAATGCCGTTGGATCTGTGTTGTTCTGAGTTCATGATGTTATTTGATTCATCGATGTCATTGATCCACATTGTTCTTCCATGACATTCATCACCCATTCCTTTGATCTTAGCATAAGTGATAGTCTCATTCACAATGAAAGCAGCAACTAGTTATGTTTGGCGATCTTCTACTGACAATTCAAATAGACTAGTTGACACACCAATCATCTGTATTATGCCGTTGAGATTAGAATGAAAACAACTTACTAAACTACGGTCACCCAAGCAAACAAGGTTGCCTGAAATTATTTTGTTAGAATGAAGTGAGAGATAAAAATTTGCCTGAAATACGCGGTTTTGTTTAGCTTGAAATGAATTCCTTTTGGAGTAGAGACTTTACACCTTAAATCATGGCACTCTGTCAATAATTAGGTATTGAAGGTGAATATACCACCAATTAAAGCACTGCCCATGATGATCACTGAACTTTCCATAAGTAGGTGCTATAGTTTACCCTAAATGAGCTTACAATACCAGGCCCCTTAACATCACTGTGGTCCATAACATTGGCATTTTTGGTGGTTCTTGTGACTTTTATTTCAAAATGACTGCTTGAAAGTCAGTATGGAGTCAGGGGGATTCCTCATCTCCTATTGCTATAATTTTTGTGTATATAATCATTTTATGCTTTCTAATGTTCTAAGTCAATTAAAGGAAAGATGAAATAATTCTATCAGGACAATAATTATCTTTTTTGCCACTTTCTTTTATCTTCACAGCCACATCTATTTCGAAAACAACTTGGCGCTGCAACTTCGCCAACTTAGATCGAGTAAGAATAACCCTAAGCCCAATGACATTTCGATGAATCTCAACTCAAGCCCAACACATGGTTGAAATGTATAAGTCTAACATGATCTTATATAATGCTGAAAAGGTCACACAAACCTAAATTTTGAAGAGTGAAGATGATGAACAAAGATGTATCACTAAATGTATATTAGATACCATCATAAAGTGAAATTAAAAGCAGTGTCTATCTGTGGATCATAGTGTGTGGTAGTCAAATCGCAACTCAACAATTGCAACAGTTACTCATACGATGTGTCATCACAAAACTTTGCCTAACCTTGAAAGGAAAGATATGAAGTATATGCAGGTGTCACTGTGTAATCTTTTGTCTCACAAGTGAGGCACAAAACAAAGTTATTTTGTCTACCACGGAATAGACTTCCGCACGATTGGTTTTCTTTCAAGACTTTTATCCATGTTTGTAAAAGTTCCTATATACCTAGCTATATAGGTTTGGAAGAAAGCATGAAAGCTGGACTGTGAAAGGAAATGGGGTCATTGAAACAAATTTAGAGACTATAGTAAATTTGACCTTAAAATTAATGGCTTGTTTATGAGATGAATAACATCGATCCAGAAGACATTATAACCCTAATCCAAAGGCGTGCTTGAAGTGAGGAAACTATGATTACCCTTCTTTCAATATGAGAAACTCAACTATAATGACATTTTTTTTTATTATATATATATATATATATATATTTTTTTTTTCCGGCCAAACACGAAGATGTTTATTAAAGATAAAGAAATTAAGGAAATAAATTACAAAATGAATCATTCCTATGTCAAGGAATGCCAAGACAAAAGTGGTTTACTTCAAAACAAATAACACAAAAAAGTTTTCAAAATTTTGACATAAATTACAGTTGTGATTTGTATTTGATAATATGTAGGTTTGAATGGGATCACATTATCTTATTGCAAAGTTATAAGTGGATGTAATTTACTTGAACTTTAATTGGCACTTATATTGACAATGACCCCCTACCAAATGGTTATGCTTTAAGTACACATGGGAAGTAAGGTGAGGATAGCATCACATGATAACAATGTTTTCTGGAAGAAAAAAAGGTCTAATGAGTGATTAGCAACTGGAATGCAATGGTGCTCTGCTTGGACTAATATTAGGTTATATAATCAGTAAGTCATTTACAGTTTCTATTGTTGCATATCTAAATTAGGACGCGGAAATTTTGAACTATATCAAATGGATTTTATATTTTCTTCATCGATATACATTGAAGAAGGTGAATAACATGTTAATGCTTCTCAAAACAAAAGAAGAAAATAACTATTGTTCTCACGGTTATGCCATACCGAACAATTGACAAGTCAGACAACAACAAGCGTTGTATTAAAAGCAAAAAGCTAAGGGAGTATAGGAAACTTACTGAGATTCTTGAAGTTGCGGATGAACTCAGAAGAAGAAAAAGCAATACATGTGTAGTAAAATAAATAACAATCACTCTTTATCCCAAATATAATAAGCAAGCTTCACAAATTTGTGTTGGTAAGCCCACACTTATCTTGAATTATCTAATAAATCTAACCATCGCCCTCTGCCTACACGTTTATGTCGACTAGTTAGGACGCATATCTAAATTAGGACGCGGAAATTTTGAACTATA